>FIZR01022112.1:0-15266 GCA_900060175.1 Ferrisia virgata
TTAAATTTCAATTAGAAAAGATCAAAAGAAGGGGGGAAATTAATAACTGTGACATATCATCAATGATCAAATTTTCGTTTTTAATTTTTATTTTTGTAAGAGAATAAAAGAAGATGAGTAATAAATACAGATAGTAATGGGTAACAGAGACAGGGTGACAGCCTGACAGGACCCATAATGCCATTGCCTGTGAAAATTGAAACAGGCTTGAATGGAAATAAGATGCTCAGATAAAGGTAAAAAGTGAATGGTCCTCAGCTCAACTTCAAGAATTGAAAATTTAAATAGATCGATAGATTAATGAAATGATTGGAATTTCGGAAATAAAAAAAGGAAAAAATCGAATTTTCAATTCCAGATCATGAGTAGCGACCCGTTCACTGAAGATAAAGAACGTCAAAATGTCAAATTAAATTATTGATAAAAAAATTTTAATTTTAAATCCCTAAAAATGATTAAAATCGCAATCTATACTCATTCACGACAAGTTGCCAATTTTTGCGAAAATTTTCGCAACAGAACCGTCTTCCAATAAATAAATTGCACAAAGAACAGATAAGGTAGACGCAATGGTTTTCAAAAATGCATTGTCTGCCGAAGTGAATTACATTTCCGATCAATTTCCGATATTTTTACGGTAAATTCGAGTAGTGATAACAATTACAACGCATGCGCACAGGGTTTTGCGGTCGAACCCTTATAAAAACGACGATGGATGAATATTTCAGCGAAATCGAGTTTTCAGCATTGTCAGTAGCAGTCAATGAAAATATGGTCAAAAGGAAAATCATGCTAAAAATGATGAAACCGTTTTACTAAACGTACCTATAATTACATATCAAATTTCATCCCCCTCGCCCCTTCGTTCAAGTAGAAAGGGAGATATACGCAGAATAAATTCGAGAAATAAAAAAGAATTAGCAAAAGGACCGTCTGGGGATACAGGGGGAGTGAAATGACGAAACCTCCAAAATGCACATCTCAGATCTTTACTAAATCTACATACCAAAATTTAACTCCCTAACTTAATTTGGCGAGGAAATAGAAAATCCATTTTTTTTTGTGGCTGTGTGAGGGTGCAATGAGGTTGGAAAATCGAAACCCCCCAAAGGCACATCCAAGGCCCAACACTAATTTTAACTTCCTAGCTCAATTTGGAGGGGAACCTATGTGTGGAACAAACTCAAACGATAAGAAAGATCGACACAAAAAACCACTTTTTCACGGTTGTTAGGGTGTGCAATGAACCTAAAAAGTCAAAACTCCTTAAACACACATCTAAGATCCACACACTAAATTCAACTTCCTAGCTCAGTTTGGAGGGGAATCTATGTATGTAACAAACTCAAACAATAAGAAAGATCGACCCAAAAAACCACTTTTTCGGGGTTGAAAAGGGTGCAATGAACCTGAAAAGTCGAAACCACAGTCCAGTGATGTCACATCTCTAGTTTTTCTCAATATTTCAGCTTAAAATCATAAAATCAATCCTTCATAAAATAAATCCACTGATATCATTCCAGGCTATAAAAATCTATCCACTGATGACGTCACACTGTTGATGGTCCTTTAATGTCATTCAATGATGACGGTCAATTGTTGGCGATTTTTTCAGAATGCGCTATCAAACATCTTTCGATGTTAATAAACGGAATAAATATCTGACAAGGACAAAAATGGCCTCAGTAGTCTTCTAGAACCATCAAACGAATTTCGTTGATACTCTCCCCTCCATCCGCCTAAGGTAGATGGTCAGTAATGGCTTGGTTTTCATTAACGATGCCTACATCTACATATTGATGACCTGTTGATAAGAGAATCACCAAACAATTACATCAAGTACGAATACTACTACACGAATTAAAACATTCATTTCAAACCCATTAATGTTCAAATTAAAACGAAAACTTATCACACAAACAAATCAAACAAATTCAAAATTTTTAAAATTTATTGTTTTGGAAAAATTTGCGTGTATCACAAGAAAAAGAAAGGAAAATAAAAACACTCACACGCATCCTTCGTACATAGAACTTTCCCGAAGAAAGAAAAAAAAATGAAAAAAAAAAATTAGATAAAAAAAAAGTAACCGTACAAATACATACTTCATTAAACAGTTATGTAAAATTAAAATCGCTGTTTTTTTTTTAGAGACAAATAAAGAAAATTGGAAATAATCGGAGCTTGGGTACACGGAGTAAAGCTATGGAAATGAATAAAACGAAAAAAAAAAAGAAGGAAAAAAATAAAAATAAAACACAATTAATAATACCCCCCACCCACGTTATATCCGGCATTGGCAGGCCCCACCGGATTATATCTGTAATGGGATTTATCTTGACGAACCGCGCCACCAAAACCATTAGGATTGACTCTAACTTGCGAATACATTCCTGGAGCCGAATACGTTGGAATTCTGGCCGGAATACCGGCCCGGACCGCAGGAACCGCAGCCCTAGGTCCGGCCGGTACCACCGTTTGTATAACGCCGGTTTTATTTTGACCTTTTCCTGGCCCTGTAACACAGTAAAACACCGCACATCTTTCCGTTTCATTGCCGTTAAAGAAAAAAAAATAAAAAAAAAGATTGAAAAAATACGTTTAAAAAAAAATAAAAAAATACCACTTTCGATATGTCAAACCTGTTTAAAAAAAAAATAACATAAAAAAATAATTTGGTTATGATAAAAAAAAAAAAAAGAAATGGGGATGAACAGGGTGGATCTGAAATATATTAAAAAAATTAAATATAAAAAAATATTACGTAGAATAAAAAATAATAAATAAAATATTCGTAACTAGCGTTTCAAAGCCTTCGGAAATGTATTTTAAATAAAAATAAAAAAATAATAAATAAATATACGTATAATAAATTATGAATAGCAAAACATTATCGAGGAGTTCCTTTTGGTTGGGTCTTTCATGTTATTTTTCGTTTTTATACATACATTTTTTTTGTAATTGGTTAAACGGAAGCGTGTCATATTTTACTGCGTTTTAGAAATTGATAAGATGGTTTAAAAAAAAAAAATTTTACCAACTTTCAATTTCCACGACAATATTTTTTTCACAAAAAATTGATGTTTTTTTTTTTGGTTTAGGTTAAAAAAAAAATCGCGTCACACTTTGTAGATTAGTTTTATTTTCCCACACAAAAGTTCCTCCACTTTTGATTATTAGCAATGTCGTAAAAATAATCAATTACATAACAGTTTGCGCCACTGATCTCGTTACATCAAGTAATGATGATTAAATGATGATTGGGCAGAGTCTAATCAACTTACGAATGTTTTATGAATAAAAATCACGTCAATAAAGTTTTCATACACAAGGATTCAAATGAACAAAACGCTTATCAAATTTTTTTCCATATAAAAATTACACTTAATCTCTTCGAAGTAAACGTTGGAGGGGGTTCGAATAAGATTGTGGGGAAGAGAAGACTTTCGATTTCTTCTGAATGAAAACCACCTTTCATTAAAATTAACGAATAAAATTACAAACAAATTCGTGCATAGGAAGGGGATAAAATACACAAATAAGCAGATGATCATAAAGGAATATTCAAAAAATGAAAACAACCATAAATGATATTAATTTGCATAAATAACTTTTTCCTAAAGATGCAGAGGACATACTTCTAGTCCTCAACCTACTAACATCTTCGTCATACTATTTATAGCAAGTTCAGGACGCAAAAGGAGAGGAATAAATTTTCATGTGACAATACGAATAGGAAAATATGGAAAAAATCTATGGTTAGGTATTTGTTTTTTCTTAAATATCATTACAAAAATGAGTAATTTTGTTTTTTCATAAATTAAAGACAGTCGTGTAAAGGCTATAGGAAGATCAATATAGATGAATTACGATCTAGATACACACGTGATCAAAGTTTTGGACCTTCAATCTCACTACTGGTTTCCAAAGAGATCCTTTTTTTTTATAGAAAACACTTCATGATTTTTTTTGAAATCACTCATTGATTGATTTGCGTAATTTTTTATCATGTTGCAGACCTATAAGAGAAGCACCTCTGAAAAAATCAACACCCTCTCCCTCCTCCCCGCCTAATTTACTCCCGAAATGACATTTGAAAATTTTCTTTAATTTTTATAATAATGATGCCGGTTTTTTAAAATTTTTAAACCGTGTTATTTGAGTGCGTATTTTACCCCTCTATCACTTTTGAAAAAAAAAAACAAAAAACTTGAAATAGGGGGTTAATAGAGCTGTACTGGAAAAATCAACAAATGCTGAAAATGTTTTCGTAGTCATTTTGCCATGAATTGGAATTTTGAAAAAAATAAGATAGGGGTCAAGCACAAATTCAAAAAACACGATTTCAAAATTGTACCAAACCAGCGTCCTTATTTAAAAAAAAATAAAAGTTTAAAAGGTCATCTTGAGGGTACAATACAGGGAGAGGGGGAATGTTGGAGTTTTTCCAAAATGTCTCTTCTATTGGTCTAAAACATAACAAAAAACTGTGCAAACTAATCACTTTTCACGTTAAAAAAAATCACGAGTATATTTCTAAAAAGGACCTCTTTTGAAAACCAGTGGAGTTGGGGGTCCAAAATTTCGATCAGGTAGGTATCTCGATACCATGCATCTGATGCCACCACAGTATCATCTCAAAATTACATTGGGCCAAAAGATATTCCTAGATAAGAATGAGCGAAATGCTTTTAAACTCAGATTTTAAAAATTTTCACAAAACACATCATTAATGTCTCTAGAAAAAGTTTTAGAGCCCAAAAAATAACCCCCCCCCCCCCATCTCCCCGAGCCTAGAATAACGTGTATTTAAGGAAAAAATATTATTTTAATCCGAATGTTCAGAGGGATGATGGGTCTACCGACACGAATTTTTCCAAAATTTGTCATCCCTCAGGGGCGGAGGGAGGGGCGAGAGGAGGAATTTACAAAATAAAACTTTTAATTGCTGCAGCTGTCGACCCTATCTGAGGCTATGTGAATTTTTTTTTAACAAAGTATATGTTTTGACTAATTTTTAGATATAATTATAAATTGGGGGGGGGGGGGATTTTAGGGCATTCTCAAAAACTTGAAAAAAAAAATGGTCAAAAATTCACTATTCTCAAAAATAACGGCTAATACGCTAAGAAGTGAAGTAGTTCAGCGTAAAATTCCATAGTATAAAATTATGTCATTAAAATTTTGGCTGAAGAACGTGATTGCAGAATAGTGGAGATGAAGAACGCATTCTGGGGGGAGGGGGAATCAAAATGCGAACGAGGGATTTGAATGAAAAATAGGCCCCGGGTAATAAATTTGTCAAAACACATGCTTTGCCGAAAACAAATTTATGTACCTCCCCAGAGTCCAAGCCTCCAGTAATTCATAGTTTTCTTTTGTCAATCCCTCCCCCTCCACCCCATCCACCTAAGATTTGAATTAAAATCATGATTTTTTCCGTAACTACACGAGAGTAAAATTCATTTTCCTACGTTTCTCCGATATTTTGGGCGAGGGGAGAAGGGTGGGAGAAATTTTTTGATCCTAAATTTTTTTTTTAGATATACTCGATGATGTTTTGTAAAAATTTTAAAAATCTAAGATTAAGGGCGTTTCGCCTATTCTTATTTGAGAGTACTCTTTACCTATGCTCATCTCCCTATAGCCTTCTTGTAGCGAATAAAAAAAAATTCCAAGCATGAGGACACCGAGGAAAATATGATAAATCGATACCATCACTTTTGTAATACCCTCAACACTTATTTTCCACTACAATGATTAAAAAACTTCGAAACTACGTTCAGGAATTTCCTTAATTTATACAAAAAAAAATGAAAAAAAAACAAACTTGATGAAAAAAATAAAATAAAAATAAAAAAAGAGAGCGTAATGATAAAAATAAACAACATAACCATATGATCACGAACAAATAAATAATCACTACAAGTTTACACTGTACTGCTTATGTCATGGCAAAAAAAAATAAAAATAAACAATATTTTCGATATAAATTATATCACATTTCAGATTTACACCAATTTAAAGGTGACCGAACTTATTATTAAATAAATGAGTAATCACCCCCCCTCCCCTCCTTCCTCGACTACAAAGAAAACGAAAACAGAAAACAAAATGTAGAAAATACCACGAAAAAAAAAATAATAAAGGGATAAAAAAAAACTTAAAGAGCATAATTTACCTCTTCTTAAAAGTTAATTATAAAATATTAAAATAAAACAATTTTTTCAAGCGCGTAGTCTGCTTCAATTAAAAATAATTATATTGAACAAGAAGAAAGAAAAAAGGAATACACATTTCTTGATACTTTCAACTCGAAGGATTCAATGAACTACTCCAATCATTCCTCATGTTGATCTTACTGTCCAACCAATCAAGGCAGATTCTTACACTTAAAATCTCTTGATTTCCTCACGACGAACAGCTTTTCAGTAAAATACAAATTAGTCCACGATGCCAATACCTAAACCTCCGGTTAAATCGAACAAATACCAACTAACTCGATTACAAAAATGTTTATTTTCTTCGAAAAAAAAAAAGAAATAAAAGAAATAAAAAGAAGAAATATCAATTGTCAATGACAAATAAAGAAAATAAATGAAAAAAAAAAACAATAAAATCGTCTAACATACGTATCAAGCGTAAAAAAATAACTTCAACTATAATAACAAACACATAAAAAAAAAGGAAATAAAAACAACATGGCGGTATTCCTTCTACTAGTCACTATTATTTTTTTGGTTTACAACATGAATTAAATGATCAAAGAATGATGAAAATGAAAGCAACGTGAAAAAAAAACCACTACGCAAAAAATTTGGCCCTCTTCAAATCATGAAATAAAAAATTCACGCCTGATCAATAATACCCCCCACCCACGTTATATCCGGCACTGGCAGGTCCAACCGGATTATATCTATAATGTGATTTATCTTGACGGACCGCACCACCGAAACCATTCGGATTCGCTCTGACTTGCGAGTACACGCCGGCCGTAGAATATGTAGGAATTCTGGCCGGAACGCCGGCCCGGACCGTCGGTACCGCTGTGCGAGCCCCTGCTGATACCACCACCGTAGGTATTACTCCCGATTTTTTTTGACCGCTTCCCGGCCCTGTAACACAGTAAAACACCACACATCTTTCCGTTTCACGTCGTACTAAGTATTTTTTTTTAAAACTTCAACAAACCAAAAAAATAAAAAAAAACACAAAAAAAAAAATAAAAGAAATCAAAACGTTAAAAAAAAAAAGAAAAAAATATCTACAATCTAAAAAAATAATAAAAAAAGAGATGCGTATAAAAAATTACCAACTTCGATCTGAATAACCTGTTTATAAAGAAGAAATACATAATCCACAATTTAAATACGAGCAAATGTACATTTAAACCAGAAAAAATAATAAATAAATGCAGCGTATATGTAAATTTGCAAACCAAATATGAGATAAATAAAGAAGAATGTTTTTTTTTCATCTTTATTTTCATTTCACTCATAAAATTATGAAAAAAAATTGAAAATAAATTCTTTTCGTTGAAAAGTTACGTAATTTTAATGATTTTTACTGTCATTTGATTACTATTAAGATTGCTTAATTTAACTACTAATGTTATTTTTTGATATCATTATTTAAATTAAAAGTAAACGGAAGTGTGTCATATTTCGCTGTATTTAATTAACGAGCAGTAGTTATTAAAGAAATGTAAATTTTACCACTTTTAAACATTCTCATCATTACTTTAATATTTTCAATTCATGCTGTAAACAAAATATAACTTCAAATACATAATCATTAAAAAAAGTCACACATTCTTCAAGTGAAAAAAAAAAAAAAAAACTTCAATCAATCAAATAATTTTCAACAAATGAAAGTCAACGCTTCGAGAAAATTACTCAATTATTTCTCGACTATTCTACATAATATCTAATAATCTTCGATTATCGCATCAACAATAGTATCGATTATCGTAATTTAAACATGCGATTTTGTCGAGTTCTTCGACCGATTAATTAACAATAACGTTGAAAAATTGGAGTTAGAATACTGGTGTAATTCATAATAAAAATTTCACTGTTCCAATTTTTTAAATCAAAATGCGAGGGAATACGAACATTTGAAAGGGGAGATTTTGAGCATCGAGAAAAAGTGAACTTTACAAACAAAAGAATTATAACTGATTCATTCATATTTTTCACAGACATGTACGATAATTTTTACTTTATTTTTAAATGAAATTTTATCTCATTTAAAACGAAATGAAAAAATTGGAACAATCGAAAAAACCTTGACCAATACACACCTCTTGAATTTCAAATCCACTCAAAACTTCTTTGATGTTGACTCATACTCGCTATCATTGGATAGGTTTTTGAACTAAATCAACAACAGAACAAAAAAAAACTTCAAACAATTCACAAAAGCCTTCTAAAGACATTATCGTTATTTTTTTTCCTTCGCTATATTTGATTCTCTTGGTGAAAATTTAAGATCAGATTAATCGGTCAATAAATTAAGGAACGTAAAAATACAATATAAAATCACAATAAAAAAATTCATCTCACCAAACCACATTTGACAATTAGTACAAAAAAAAAATTATAATTAAACTTCGTCGTACACAATTCATTCGAAGAAAAAAAAATGCATATATATAGCTATAGCTATACCGTAGAAAGGGAGAAATAAAAAATGAGAAAAACGCTAAACTTAACAGTCTTTAGTTAGCAAACGAGTGCGTAAAATTCACACCGTGAAACAATTCCCAGTGGTAACCATTCGATGAAAATTACTGTCGTTGCACCCATTGCTTATACGACTGAGAGATCGCTGTAACGTTAGCCACGTTCCCGGAAGACGCAGCAAGAGTAGTACATAGAGGTGATAAGAGAAAAAAATATAAAAAAATAAATGCGTAAAAAAAATTAAAATAAAAAATAAAACCTATAAATCGCTCTACGCGTAGTTCTTGGCTAAAACATAATCAACAATAATACAATATTATAAACACATTGTTTAAGGGTGATAAAATTATTAATAATCTTCGATCGAATAAAAAAAAAGGTCAATGTTCAATTTTCTGATTAAACTGTATTCTCATAATTAACCACCGACGAAACTCGAGATAAGTACTAATAGGTATAACTTAACATAGAAATTCTGCTAGTAGCAGAAGACAATAGTTGACAGACGACAGGCTTTTCAGGACGATGTGTATGATTAGGAGTAGGGGCGGAATTAAAGGTACGGAATATGTACAATCTTAAGAATAAAACGAATACTTAGTTACGATATATACGTTGGATAATAATTATAATACTATCGATTATAACGATAGGAATTATTATGTGATGACTTACCACGACTTTGCGTGTAACCGGCGTGCCAACCGGCGTAATAGGCGGCTTTTTGTTTACCATGTTCTTCAGCTATTTTTACAGTTAAAGGTTCTAAACATCCTTCCGGCACAAAACCATGCATTTCTGTAACAGCCTGAGCTGCTTCCGATTTTCTATCGTATCTGTAATCGAACCATAAAAATGTAAGCACACGATCGACGCGACGTTAAACGTTATTACGCAAGTTTACCGGTCGTGTATACCGTATTGCATACCTAACAAATGCTACACCGCGAGGTAATCCGGTGATTTTATCTTTTAGTATATTTTTTTGTACAATTCTGCCGAATTTTCCAAACAATTCTTCCAACTGGTCTTCGGTTATTGTTCTGCAATACGAGATTAACATTATGTATTCCGAATAACGTTCGAATAAACTGAATTGATCAAAGCTTACCTAGGTAAATTGGTAATGTACAAGTTAGTATCTTTAATATCTTCTCCTGAAGGTCTAGCATAGGAAACTTTTAAACGTTTGTTTTGTACTTCGAGACCATTTAACTGATTGATTGCTTTCGTAGCGTCTTCTTGCCGTGAAAAATTAACGAAGCCGAAACCATAGCTATAACCAGTCTGAAAAGACGCATACCGGTTTACATACGTAATACATCGACATAATACTTAAGATCAGTAACTAATAGATTATCTTATTCACCTTGTTGTCTCTCATAACACGGCAACTTTCAACAGGTCCGATAGTTACAAATATACTGAATAATTCTTTATCCGTTAAATTCTGTGGTAGGTAATTGACAATCAAGTTTGTCAAAGCTGTGTCATTGTTTTGAATGAAAGGCATTTTAAATGCTACACTATACCTTATTTTCCGGATATCGGTTCTACTAAAGGAGTGAAATACGAATTTAACTTATACTTAGCGTGATATTTCTTACAGACGGCACGGCGAGTCTAAGTTGTATCAAGTTTACAATAGTACAATTACGTTAGATAATAAACATTATAACTACTATGTTTCATCCGTATACCATTGGCGGTATGGTAAACTTGATGGTCACTTAATTATGAATGTGAAGAACAATTTCACGAATAATTATTCAAAATTAAGTGAATTTTCAACTTAAAAAACCGACTATGAATTTGGAGTTTGACAATAACCACCACAGATTAAAAATTTCAGTCGGATTCTCGAAAATGCACAACACAAGAAGTCAACCTACTGAGGTAGTTCGCGTTGGACCATGGACTACCTTTAATAAAGCGTTCCAAACCGTTATTTACGATGGTTGCTCGGAGCTGCATGCGCACTGTAGGCGATCGACGTTCACGTCATACAACATTATTTTTTAATTTTAATTTTTTATCAGTAAATAAAAGACGTTATAATTACTACGAACTATTTCTCTTACATGTGGGATTAATTAATTGATTGATTATTTTATTATACTATAATATGTATATTTTTCAACAGTGTGATTGATAAAAACACATTATATTTATTCATTATTCGCGCATTTCAACATTAAAATTTAATTGAATTAAACTAAATTAAATTAAAATCAAATCATCAAAATTTTAAAAATATTAAAATATACAATATTTCAATACCATCAAGGCCATTAAGATCTAAACCTTCTACATGCGCATACATATATGTTGTTAACTGTTGAGAAACAAAATTTTGGAAAAAAAAATACAAATAAGTACCTAGATGGACTGCCAAAAAATGACTTTTTATAAATATATACAAATACTAAGGTCGCAAGTGTAAGATTAGTTCATATAAATGAATGATGAAAATATTCACGAGAAAAACGTCCAACTTAATATACTTAGGCCAATATAATAATTCTTGGAACAACGAGGATGACTCTACATAAATTCAAACAAAAAAACAACTGTTGCGAGTCAATTTCAAATTTCTAGTGTTAATATCATTATTTAGCCAACATAGCACATCAATATTTTTATTTTTAGAACATGCAAGTTCGAAATAAATTCGCAATTGTGCGCGAAAAAAAACACTTGAAGTTTTTTATACAAGAAATGGCGAGTTTTCTTCACACATTTCCATAAATGACGACATTTATGGAATTAATTTCAGGTAATCTTGTATTTAAGGCAGTACGTGATCATTTCAGACCTTGAACATCTCATAGGCCTAGAACATTGTCGAGATATTTAGCGGAAAACAGAAAAATGAAAGCTGGCAGACTACTCCATGGACCAGGCTGGTAGTCCGCAAAAGATTGACTCAATGACTGATTCCGACAGTACCATTATAAATGTGCGATTTTAACAGAGCAAATTTGAAATTTGGAACATTTGCGGTGCTGAAAGGTGCCAAAGGATGGAGACGCATCCGTTATTTGCACAGAATCTTAGTATATCGACGAAAGTAATACAGTTAATAGGTACAGTTGGCCTTAATGGCATATTCAAGAACAGTTGAAAAGGATGGGTAAGAGTTACTTACTTCTTCTATACGATGAGGTGTTATTAACACAGTTTTCTGGAAGAATAAATAGCCTAACAAATGGGTGAGGGGAGCTCAGGCATCGAAACATCCCTCTTGTGGTTAAGCTTTTGCATTACTTTCAATAAAAGTCCATGTTGTCTATTTGCCGGAGTAGTAGCTATTCGCCTTACATTAAAAGGGTTGATAATCCCCTCTCAACTGATTTTCGCTCAACATAAAACATATAAGGAATACAGAATTGACAATGTTTTCGGATATTGTGACCAAACAAGAAAACTCTGAATCTTATTAGTAGGCATACACTTTGCCTACATCAAAGCTACGTGCATCAGCGAATGCCTTTCAGTTTTGTAACAATAACAAAAAAACGTGTTCTACCTCGACCTATCCTATTATATTAACAAAAGGGGAAGCTTCATGCAGAGATTTTTCATGCATCAATAGACCTATACAGGTTCTCATTTGAAATGTGTTTTACGAAATTTGGTCTTTTGTGTAATTATCTTTTGAATCAAATATAATTGGAATTGTATAGACAGAAAAACTTTAGACTTAAAATGTGAGGGAATTTTGAAAATATTTAATTGCTAGGAAATATAAATGATGCAACATGATCGTTTTGATTGACGTTAATTTTGTCGGACGAATGAGGTAATTCTAAGACATCGTAGACCGGGCCGGTATGTCGTTGATAACACCAAATAATAAATCCCAGTCGGTCAGCAATATACGCACAAATTCTTCCAAATCAGTCTTTAAAGATATTCACCAAGCAGACGACGAATTGTCGTCGCTAAGTAAATTATCAACGTTGCAAGTAATCAATGATACCGATTCCAGCCAGAAAACAGATCAGCCAAGTAGTACTCAAAGACCGAAAGATGATCACGAACATCCGTGCGTATGCGACCTGAAGTTACCACGTAAAACATTATCGAGCGAGGAGAGATACAACAAAGCCAAAGATTACTTAAGTAATGAATCTAAAACGCAGCAAAACGATGACCCTCCGCGTTTGGCTAAAACGTTTCATGCCAATCCTGCGGGTTTAGATGATGAAAGTTCAAGAAAAGGTGTAGTAGATTTAAACGTCGAATTGGAAGCTAATGCCAACATAGAATTTCCCGCATCAAAAAACGGAAATCCTAAAAAAAAAATTAAGAAATCTAAAAAAGACAAAGATCGTGAAACCGGAAAAAAAGCTGGCAGAAGGAAGAAAAAAATGAACGGCCCGGATTACGCGTATCAAATGCTCGGTGAAGGAGCCAACATTCTTGAAAAAAAATCTAAACACGTGGAAGGAAAAACTAATACAGACACCGGAAAAGTCGCGATTGTTGACCACAAAGCCAAATGTAAAAACGGAATGTCCAAAGTTAACGGCGAAGGGCAGTCTTTAGCAGCTGGTTCGTCGTCGGCAGGAGCAGCTGGTTCGTCGTCGGCAGGAGCAGCTGGTTTGTCGTCGGCCGGTGAAGCCGAGTCCAGCCCTCGTAAGAATATTCGATGGAGAAGACAGCCACAAATAGCCGTAAAAATGAACCGAACGGCGACTCTGCGACTTGAAAAAGGTCCAATGTATTGTCCCGGTGCTCGATGGAATCAACGCGGTATAAGTAAAGTGGACGAATATTTCGCGAAACGAGCCAAACGACTAGCAGCCCTCAGAGCGAAAGCAAGGGCAGAAGCTGAGGCGAAATTAAGAGGAGATGGTAGCCCTGGAAGCGATATTAGTGACGACGAAGCAAGTCAGAAATGCGAGTACATGCGATGTGGGTGCAAAGTTACAAAATGAAAATCAGCTCCATGATAATCTACCGTATCGCTTGAAAAAGTTCGAAAAGAAAAAAATTTATAATTTCCGATCTTAGATATTGCCTCATTCGCTCGATTATGTTTTTTGAAAATTTAGTTTTCAAAGAGTAAATACCTACCTTAAACCAATAATACATATCTGTGAAATTTTAACTTTATTATTGCAAAATTTACTGATGTGATTTGCATATGGCAAGTAGTTATGCTTTAAATCATGTTATTCTTTTTCATTTTTTATAATAACAATTTGAAAATTACTTATTGGAAAATTATCCGTGTTTTTCATGTTTCATTCTGTTTCAGTTCATTTTGTATCGGTATATACACATGTACCTATTTAGTGTTCGGACCTAGCCATCTGAACAACTTCAGTTTTTTTAATCATTCAAGCAAGTTATTGCGCAATAGAACAATAATTTTATTTATCATTGTTCAGTATACATTTTATGGTTAATTTTATATTGCCAGCTGAAAGAATTCAAAAAATATGGCATCGAGGGTCGCAAAACGGTTAAATCTTTATACCATGAAAGTACCTACTAGTAACTTATGACATCCGTTAATTGCTCGGATAAAAAAGTTGATTAACTAAGTATCAACTATTCGACTACGCATATAGGTAGAGGTACAATATTATGCTTCTATATAGGTATACCGTCTGCAACCAAAAAATTACACACTGTAGCATTACTACCTGAACCTAACCAACCAAGCTGTCACATAATAATTGATGTAGGGACATACATATTACATACTCGATATGTTTGTTTCTTTTTTCATTCATTTTTGAATCAACCTACGCAGTATTATATTTGAACAGATTTTGCGCATCATTTATGCAATCTTCACTTGAACGAATCAGAATGATTCTTCGCTATAATTAATTAACGTTACCATACAAAACTGAATATTTCTTCGATATGCTGATAAACTACTTGACTTCAAAACTGATTTTCGCACCGTTACGCTGATATTATAAGTTGGTTGTGGGTAAATCTACAAACTAGACAGATAACTGATTCCTACCTTTACTCAACTCATGGCCAGCGAACATAGTAATGCAAAAGAGCTTTTGCATCACCCGAAAATGAAACTTCCAACCAAGGGCAAGCTGGAATTTATTTTTAAAAATTTTGAAAATGTACTATTTTTGAGTAAAGAAGGATTACCGTTTCGAGGTTCTTTCAATGAAGGAGACACTTATGAAAATTCAAAATTTATTGAATTACTATACCTACGAACCAACGATGTACCAGAATAGAATATGTAGTTAAAACGGTCGAATCAAAAGTGGCTGCATCATTCAATTGTGGAAGAAATTCTTGAAATGACCTTTTACGGACTACCAGCCTGGTCCATGGGGTAGTCCGCCAGCTTTCATCTTTCTGTTTTCCGCTTAATATCTCAACAATGTTCTAGGCCTATGAGATGTTTAAGGTCTGAAATGATCACATACTGCCTTAAATACAAGATTACCTGAAATTAATTCCATAAATGTCGTCATTTATGGAAATGTAAGAAGAAAACTCGCCATTTCTCGTATAAAAAAACTTCAAGTGTTTTTTTTCGTGCACAATTGCGAATTTATTTCGAACTTGCATGTTCTAAAAATAAAAATA
>FIZR01022117.1:0-22266 GCA_900060175.1 Ferrisia virgata
AACGGTCAAAATCGGTTTCCAAGGCCAAAACCCCATACTTAACCGGCTATACCCTTTAATCCAATACATATTTTGTCTAGCTTCGTTATTGAAGGGGTAACGTTTTGTTTGAATTTTGTAAACCCCTCCAAATAATTCGGATAGGCAAATTTTCTAAATAACCAAAAATACAGCGAAAGTTACCCACTACAAGGTCCACCACCATTCAAAACCGCGATTTGAGCAGATTATTTACTCTCAGAATTTTAGATAGGAAGGAGGGGCAAGGGGAGGGAGAGTAAAGGGGCAATCCAATAGCTGATTAGTTTCTTTATCCAAAATAAGCATACCAGAGAACCCTCACGTCGATCCCCATGTCTAGATATTACGCACATTGTGACGTTGAAAATTTTGTACCTCCCCAGGCCCACTTTGGGGCCGAATTTCGATCCTAGAGCTGCATACTTTCATAGTACTTCAACGGCGCATTCGAAATTCAGTACAAATGACAAAGCAATACCCACATGTGGGTTTGATGATTTTTCAATTTTTGAGCCTCCTCTTATGTTGGCCCCGTTGGGATCTGACAAACTGAATATTTTGGTAAAGCCGAAACAGCACATTTTAAACCGGGAATTGCGAAATTTTTGTTTAAATTTTGTAAAATTTATAATTTAGAACCCCCCCCCCCTTGAGAAGCCCAATTCGGGTCCCGACTTCACTCACAAAAAACACAGAATGAAGCTTAATTGATTTTCAAGTGGACGGAATTCATGTCTGCGTCGCACTAGCGTAACTTGTTTGGTGAATGGAAAATTTTCAATTACTTTTTTCATTTTCTTAAAAGACCCCTCTCCCCTCCCCCCTTACCTCCGGCTCTCATACAATCACCAAGAGAAAAATGCTCAACAACATTTGTTTGAACCGATTTTTCGGATTTTTTACGATAACCTACTCACAGTCGGAGAAAATCGCGAATTTTTCAGCAGAGCCTCCCCCCCCGTCCCCGCCACACTTTGAAAAAAGGGATTATTGTTTTACATAATAACGGGAAATAGTATGCAAAACCACTACTCTTAAAAATAAATTGAGCAGACTTGAAAATTATGATTTTCAAAAATGACTCATTTTCGCCTGTCCTACCCCCCCCCCCCCCCCCCCCGAAAACGTCATAGGAGTAAGACGGTTCGCCTTTTGTCTTTTGTCCTATATACAACGTCTGTTTCAACATTTTTTTCATAAGTGCATTATTTCAGAAGTTATTGCCAGAAAACAAAAATTTGCACCCCCTCCACCTCCCAAACAAGGGGGCAAAATATTTATGGATTTTAAGTAAATTTGGGTGTATGAAAAATACACACTGCACAGTTCCACTTTCCATAAATTTTGATATGGTTTAGATATCTTTTGAGCTTAAAATAACAATACAAAATGCCTTCAAACTCAAAATACGTGAAGATGCGAGATAAAAACTTCAAAAACATCCAAAAAACGAGGCAAAGGAGTTCAATTTCTACTTTTTTGAGCTTTAATATGCTTGAATAATGAATTAAAATTTTCATTTTACAAATCAAAAAAGTTTTAAAATACTTCGAAGAAATGTTTAAAATAAAGGGAAAAAATCATTCAAATTGAGACAAGATGAAAAAACTGTTCAAAATGTCTTTGCACAACTCAAAATTTGTGAAAAATTTGAAAAAAATGTTTAAAAAAAAACAAGCTTTAGTTATCATTTTACCGTTTAAAAAATGTGAAAAAAAAACTAGAAAAATCTTCAAAAAGCAGCCAAAGTACAAAATTGTTATATAAAATTTTCAAAAAACGGTAATTTTTCGCTTTACAGAAGTAAACTAACAGAAAAAGCTTACAAAATGCCATTTTAAAGCTCAAAAATAATGAAAAATAGAAAAAAAAATGCCAAAAATAGTGTAAAATGGGGAAAAAAATCGTCAACAATATTGTTTCATGTATTTCAAAAAATTTTTAATTACAGCTCAAAAGATACGAAATAATTAGAGAAAAAAATCACGAAAAATTTTTTGTTTTTGATATGCAATTGTCTCGTGAGGGGAGGGAAGGGGGTGTCATTTTATGAAAATGTGACATTTTTAATATGACAATTTTTATTTGAAGTTTGTGATCAAAATCTTGCTGCGAAAGATAATTTTAAACGGTTTTTGCCCTTTATGTTAAACTGTTGACATAAATATAAAAATTATGGGGAAAAAAATTAAAAAATTGAAAAAATTGAAAAATTATGAATCAAAAAAATTAGAAATAAATTGAAAATGAAAAAAATTGAGAAATTAAAAGAAATAAAAAAAATAATGAATGATTTTTACATGTTTTGTTAAAATGTCGAGTTTAATTAATGTGTAAAGAAATTTGTGGGTATGTGAGGTACGTTTTTCATGAAATTGGAATGTTGACACGGACATGAAAAAGTAATAGAAAAGGAAAAAAAAATTAAAAAATTGGGAAACAAAAAGATTTTAAAAAATTGAAAAATTAGAAAAAATAAAAAAAAATTGAAAAATTAGGAAACCAAAAACTTTGAAAAATAAAATAAATTAGAAAATAGTAAAAATAAAAAAAAAATGAATGATTTCTGCACAATCGGTTAAAATATCAAGTTGAATAAATGTGTAAAGAAATTGGTTCCGAAGGGAAAATTCGTTCTATCTCTGTCTCTCCCTCCCTATTTCTCTTTTTATTCATTATTTCGATCAAGCCAGAAAATTAGCCCCTTCCTGTAGCTACTTCTCTTCACGTATCTCCAAAAAATCAAGTCTATTCACACCGCACTTCGATTATAAAAAAATTAATTTACCAATTTAATTCAAATGGTACGTCACGTCATCGTCTCATCGATTTTACCCATCAAACTAATCAGCAATCACGATCTAAATACAATTCACCACGTGTGCTTACTCGTTCCAACGTACACAACTTTACACGTACAAGATTCCCTCCCCCCCCTGCCAACAGATTACGCGTACCACACGCCCATCGCGTATTCAATTATTCATAAATTGACACACTCGAAAAAGAGTAGGCGGTACTTGCGAGTACAATAAAAAAACATAAAAAAAAAAAATAGATAATAAACGCCGACACATTCCTCGAACCCCTATCACGATAGAAAAAAAAAAACGAAAAAAAACACGCATTAAACACACACACACACACACACACATACAATCGACGACCTCGAAATCAATGCACTCGAATCTGTGCGACGGTTTATGCAACGAATTGACCTAATTTTTCATTTTATTATTTATTTTTTTTTTTGAAAAAAAAAATACTTCGTATTTATAACGGCTATTTCCGCATACTCGACGACGTATACGGGGGGGGGGGGACCCCTGCCGGCACCGGTACCTTTAATTATCATATCCTGTTGATTCTCTCGTTCGTCTTGGGTCTTTTCTCTGCTCACCACTCATTTCGAAAGAAAATTTCAACGATATCTGCGCACGTAGCGAATACGTAATGTGTAATATTTTCTTTTTACTTAGGTAGGCTCGTCGAAAAAATAAATGTCAATTACCTCTGGTCGTACGTACTCGAACACGTTTCAAGGTCACTACACCCGACCGAATATTTCGAAAAAAAAAATTCAAAAATTCATCCACATACCTATATGAAAATTTTTCACGGGCATTTGATGACCTCTCTCACATCATTTCGTGTTTTTTTTTTTTTCAATTTCTTTCGGTGTGTCGAAATTTCATGCATTATTGTACTCTCTCGTATTGGTCATTACACGACGTGAAGTGTGCGCCAGGAGTGAGCAGTGGGAGTGGGGTGGGTGTTACAGGTACGACGACGACACTCGTCAAACGGCACGCAGCTACACATACAAAGGGGTGTGGATGGGGGGGGGCACACTGAAGGGACACAAAACGGTTGGCGCGCCGCCGCCGAAAAATTTTCGCCGCCATACATAAGGAAATGGGTACACGAGTGCGAGAGAGATAGACAGACGGAGAGAGAGAGAGAGAGAGAGAGAGAGAGAGAGAGAGAGAGAGAGAGAGGGAGGGAGAGAGAAAAAAACAAAAACGCGGGAAAAGCCCGAAGGTCGCGTGTTGTCTTCGTGTACCGACGACACCGAAACGCGTTATCACAATTTTTTCTCGCAATCGCCACCAGTGTGCCAGTCGTTTCGTGAGCAGCCTACCGGTTACGAGCGCCTCGTAATCCCCAATACATAAAACGTATAATTTTCCAATTTATTATTTCCGACCATACAACGCCCCCCCCCGGTCCCCCCCTGTTTTTACGATAATTTTTTTTCTATAATTTTTATTTCAACTCGTTCGTATAATTTTTTTTTTTACTTTTTGTTCAGTGTGCAACCACGTGTTTGTGGATTTGTAAAAAAAAAAAAAATTCAACTTTCGCGAAAAAAAATTTTTCTCCATTGAAAAAAATTTTTTACGATGCGTTTATTTCGCGAATTTATACATATATATTTTTTTTTCACGATTAAAAAAATTTTTTAGATGAGAAAAAAATTCACGTAAAATGTTTGTGAAATTTTTTTGTCTCGCTAATTGAATTACACGTGTGGTTTGAATTCGAACGATCGATTATCGAAAAGTTGTCTCGATATATATATATATATACATTTGTAAAATTTAATTTCGTAATAAAAATATCGCCTACGCGAGTTCAGTGTGTGTTTAGTGCGCCGTTTTTAAAATATGATTATACTATACGCGTAACATAAACACGACGTAAGTAAACACCAACAAACAAAGTATAAAAAAAAAAAAAAACTGCTTTAGTCGTACATAAACACATTTTTTTTTTTTAACAAAACATGGTGTTTTTCTTAATTCTTCCTTACTTCCTATCTTCCTTCTTTAATTCCATTCATTCATTCATTCATTCGTGGTTCACGATTGCATAAAAAAAAAAAAACGTCGAGAATACGAGATTTCGAAACAACCGAGTCGAACTGAACAGTGAAGGGAAAGAGTGTGTGTGTGTGTGTGAGAGAGAGAGACAGAGACAGAGAAGCAGAAAAAAATTCTAAAATTCCTATCACGATGTTTGTACGAAACGAATACGTCTATCTTCTGACACGTGACTGCGAATAAATTCGTGGTATCTGTTCGCGAGTCGAGTCGAGTCGTGGTCGATGTTTCACTGACTGTCAGCATCCTACATGCACCTAGCTTACTTTTAGACACTTCTTAATACATACGAAGTGTGTGTGTGTGATGTGCTCCTGTGCTCCTCCTCGACCGTCTTGTGTACGTAGAATACGAGTAGAGGACGAATATCGTACGATAGCGTGTCAAATTTCGCAGGTATTTTGAGCGAGAAATTTTCTGCTTCTTCTTCGTCCCATCGGCACACAAATCAAATCGACGTAAATTCGAAATTAATGCAGACTCGAGTCCGGGGCATAGGCAACCACTGAGACAATACAGACACAGAGTAAGGTGTAGAAATATACGCCACCATCGTGTGAAATGAATCAGATCATCGCAGGGTACTCAACATTGGACAAAAATATTCCCAAAATTGTGCTAAGGTCCGATTCTTCAAACGCGATATATGGCAAAATGGTCAAATACAGTCCCCCCTCCCCCTCCGTTCCCCCATCACCATATTCTCATCGAAGACAGAGTGAAAAAAATATTCATCTATAAGGATGATGCAGAATCATTCGAGAAATACGTCAAAATTAAAACAAAATAAAAGCCCAAAAAATAATTATTCCAGAAACAAAAAAAATTAAAAACGAATCTATTATAAATTTTTTTTCCTGAAAATTTAATGAAATCAGTATCTAAAATACTCAATCTTTTTCAAAAAAAAAAAAAATTCACGAAAAATTGCTTCATTTTTGACCCCCCCCCCTCCCACAGACACAGAATACGTGTAAAAATATACACCACTGGTGCTGGACGACGACAGAGTCACCATCTTGTGAAATAATCAGATCATTGCAGTGTCCTCAACCTTGGACAAAAATATTGCGAAAATTGTGCCTGGTCCGATTCTTCAAACGCGATATATGGCAAAATGGTCAAATACAGTCCCTCCTCCCCCCCCCCGTTCCCTCATCACCATATTCTCATCGAAGACAGAGTGAAAAAAATATTCATCTACAGGGATGATGCAGAGTATGGGGGGGGGGAATCATTCGAGAAAAACGTCAAAATTAAAACAAAATGAAAGCCCAAAAAATAATTATTCCCGAAATGAAAAAAATTAAAAACGAATTTATTATGAATTTTTTTTTTTCTGAAAATTTAATGAAGTCAGTATCTAAAATGCTCCATCTTCTCCAAAAAAAAAAAAAAAAATTCACGAAAAATTGCTTCTCATTTGACCCCCCCCCTCTACGCCCACCTCGTCTAGCCTTTATCTCGAAATCAAAATGAATTATACAAAAAAATAAAACGACCTGTCACAACACCTTTAGTCCCTCATGAAAAAAAAAAAAAAAAAAAAAAAAAAAAAAAAAAAGAAAAAGAAAATCATTCTCGATAAAATCGAGACGAAGGTTCTTTTCAAAAATACAGAACGTTTCATGAAAAACAATGAAAAAAAAAAGAATCATCAGCTTTGTAAATTGGAAATTTTAATGATTTGAAACACCCTCACGTAGCAGCTCACTCTCCCCCTATAACTCTTCCTGTTCCTAAAATATCTTGAAAAAAATTATTTTTCAACTTCGCAGCATGGCAACTGTTTCATTTTCTTCGTCGATATTGCGTTAATTTTTTTCAACATCCAACTTAACCACTTTCGTCATTAAATTCGTTAATTAGTCGAACCAGTAGTGTCGAAGAAATATTGATAATGCATATTTAAACATTCATAGCCGCAGCGCAGTTGTGAGGCTGATAAAATCCTCAAAATCAAACGCGTATATGTAAATTGATGATGAAATTTATTCGAATGATTTGAAAGCGAAAATGTGAAATTGTCTGAAAGCACGTTCGCGTTCAATGAAAACTTTCTTCGAACTACGTATCATATTAAGTTTTTCCTTCCAAGCTCTGCACTGCTATTAAAACCTATTTCGAACTTTTTCATCTTATCAATTTGTAGTTGAATCAAGTTCAATGTCTAAATTTATGAAATAAAATTTGTACATTCTGTCTATGTCTCTGTCTCGCCCTCTCTCCCTTCCTTTCTTCCTCCCACAGCATAACATACGTACTGAGATCAGATTGATTTTGAGTGAGCTGAATTTTTGCTATTTACCTTAACACAATCGATCTAGTGGTTTAGTGTGGTACCCGTCCAAAAATTAGAGAGTCAATGAAACCCCTAAAGGGTTAAAATAGGCCGTTTAAGAGTTCTGGATTAGCGCATTATGATTTTATACAAATTTCAGTACATAGTTAACTCAAATCTCTTCGATCAATAGACCTTTTTATGGAAACGAAAATAGCAAGTAGCCGTTTATAGGTGCATTTCCAACATAGAAATTTCTATACTATCTTCTTTTACACTGCAGAGCATTAAAATATAAGAACATTTTCGAGTTTTTATTAATTTTTTTCCCGCATTACTTGCGAGATGGAAGGAAGGGGGGATTCGAGAATTGCTCAAAAAATAAATGAATCACGTTCAAGTCGATATAAAGTACAACGTGTCAAAAATTGAATTAGACTAATCTTGGAACTTTTATGTGCGCCGAATCCGGTTTTCAATAACTATTTCACCACACCCCTCCCCCCAATGGACCCAAATTGAGCTGCACATTACATTCAAAACGTTTGAAATTGACACTTACGTTCCAAAAATTTTGACCCCCCCCCCCCCCTCCTAGAAGTCCAAAAGCGTCTAAGAATTGAGTACTTCAATTAATGTTGCAAAATTAAAAATTTTTAACCCTCCCTTTTTAGAAGCCCAGTTTGGATCCAACAGCTGAATACTTTTCTAACTCGGAACATCATATTCAAAAACTTTTAAATCAACGCACGAAATTTTTCATTTTGACCCCCCCCCCCTGTAAGCCATTTTGGTCCAAGAGTTTCATCTGCACATTCAAAACCTCTCAAATCGACATTGCTGTACGAAAATTTTGAACCCCCTCTCACCATTTAAGCTCATCTAGGTCAAACCGTTGGATGATTTCATGAATCCAGATCAGCGCATTCAAAACCTATTGAATGCATATCGACGTACAAAATTTCAAATTTCGATCCCCCCCCATTTTTTGAAGCCCGATTTGGGTGTAATACTTTATAAATATAGAACTGCATATTCCAAATTCCTTGAAATCAATACAAACGCAACCTGAAAAATCACGCAAATTTTTAAATTTTGCACCCCCTTCCTTCATTTCTATAGCCCAATTTGGGTCCTAGGGCTGAAAATTTTCAAAATTTAGAACAACACATTTAAAATCTCCTAAACTGACGTAAATATACAAAATATTGTTTAATTTTCAATTTCAATCCTCTCCACCCTCTTTTTAAAGCCCCATTTGAATCCAAGAGTATTTTTTTTTTTTACAAAATCTAGTAAAGCACAATCAAAACCTCGTAAATCGCTGCTAATATCGGAAATTTTGTAAATTTTCAAATTCTGAACGCCCCCCTCCTCGGCTTAAGAACCATAATTTGGACTTGAGAGCTAAATATATGGGTTTTCATTTATTCGAAACAATAGATTCAACAAAACATAGCATACCAATACCAATATTCAAAACTAGTACAATTTCAACTTGGAACTCTCCTTCTTGGGGCCCCATTTTGAATCCAAGAATTATCAAACGGTTATTAAATTCGAGTTTGGCGCCATCCGAACCCTCAGAATCAGACTCGTTCAATTTTTTGGCTCGCTACAGAACATTCATATGCGTATTTCGCTCACATTTTGAATCTTCCTTCTTGGAGGCCCATTTGGATCCAACGATCCAAGGATAAAATGGTAAAAGTGCACTTGGATCCAAATAGGACTTCAAAGAGGGGGTGGAGGGGGGGGGGGTCAAAATTTGAAAATTTGTACATCCCACTAATGTGGATTGATGAAATTATCCACCGGTTTGGCCTAGATAAACTTTAAAACGGAGGGGCAGAGAGGGGGAGGGGGTTCAAAATTGAAAATTTTGCAAAATTTTCGTACACCAATGTCGATTCAAGAGGTTTTGAATGTGCTGATATGAATTTATTAACGTATTCAACTCTTGGACCCAAATAGCTTGCAGTGGGGGGAAGGGTGGGAGGGGGTTAAAATTTAATTTTTTGCCTGATATTAGAGGTTCTTTTCGTATCCATTTACGGAGTTTTAAATGTGCTGTTCTGGAATATAAAAGTATTGGACCCGGATTGGGCTTCAAAAAAAGGCTTCAACTTTTAAAAGTTAACATAAGCTCTGAAACTGGTATCGATTTACGAAATTTTAAATGCGCTGTTCTGAATCCATGAAACTATTCAACTTTGGAGCCAAATCGGGCCCCAAAAAGAAGGGTTCACAATATGAAAGTTGGTAAAATCTTGAACATTGGTGTCGAATTACAATGTTCAGAATGAGAGCTGAACTCACTCGACGGTTCAACCTAAATGGGCTTCAGGGGGGGAGGGGGTTATCGAAATTTGAAATTTTATACGTCGATGTGCATTCAACAGGCTTCGAATACTTTGATCCGTATTCATGGGGGGGGGGGAAGGTTTCTAAATAAAAAATTTAGCAAAATTTTCGTACACCAATGTCGACTTGAGAGATTTTAAATGTGCTGATATGAATTTATAAAAAGTATTCAACTCTTGGACCCAAAGTGGTTCGCGAATGGGGAGGGGGGTTTCAAAATTTTTTATTTTTGGGGTGATTTTCAAGGTTGCTTTCATATCGATTTACGGCGTCTTAAATGCGCTGTTCTAAATAATAAAAGTACTGGACCCGAAATGGGCTTCAAGGTTTAAAACGTTGACATGAGCTCGAACATGGGTATCAATTTACGAGATTTTAAATGCACTGTCCCGAATTCATGAAACTATTCGGTTTTGGAGGGATTTCAAAATATGAAAGTTTGCAAAATTTTAGACATTGGTGACGAATTACAACGTTCATAATGAGAGCTGAACTCGATTTATGAAAGTATTCGACGGTTCAACCTAAATAGGCTTCAAGGGGGGAGGGGGGGTCGAAATTTGAAATTTTATACGTCGATGTGCATTCAATTGGCTTTGAATGCGTTGATCTGGATTCATGAAATTATCCAACGGTTTGACGTAGATGAGCTTAGATGGTGAGGGGGGGGGGGTTCAAAATTGAAAATATGAACTCGATTTATGAAAGTATTCGACGGTTCAACCTAAATAGGCTTCAAGGAGGGGGGGTGTCGAAATTTGAAATTTTATACGTCGATGTGCATTCAATTGGTTTTGAATGCGTTGATCTGGATTCATGAAATTATCCAACGGTTTGACGTAGATGAGCTTAGATGGTGAGGGGGGGGGGTATCAAAATTGAAAATTTGAACTCGATTTATGAAAGTATTCGACGGTTCAACCTAAATAGGCTTCAAGGAGGGGGGGTGTCGAAATTTGAAATTTTATACGTCGATGTGCATTCAATTGGTTTTGAATGCGTTGATCTGGATTCATGAAATTATCCAACGGTTTGACGTAGATGAGCTTAGATGGTGAGGGGGGGGGGTATCAAAATTGAAAATTTGAACTCGATTTATGAAAGTATTCGACGGTTCAACCTAAATAGGCTTCAAGGAGGAGGGGGTGTCGAAATTTGAAATTTTATACGTCGATGTGCATTCAATTGGCTTTGAGTGCGTTGATCTGTATTCATGAAATTATCCAACAGTTTGACTTAGATGGGCTTAGATGGAAATAGGGGCGAAGAGGAGGGGGAGGAGGAGGGTTCAAAATTAAAAATTTTGCAAAATTTTCGTACACCAATGTCGATTCAAGAGATTTCGAATGTGCTGATATCGTACACACAGTATACTTATACTCCTTTCCTTCACCCATCCATGCCTTAATCTTCCTCCATAGATAGCATAAAATGTACGTACATTACATACTTAACTTATATGTATACAATATACACGTACATCTACATACGTCTGTATGTGTATCTATACTCGAAACAGTTTTAAATTACATACTACTACGTACGAGTACGAATACGTGCAATACGCGATGTCAATT
This sequence comes from Ferrisia virgata, assembly GCA_900060175.1. NCBI lineage: Eukaryota > Metazoa > Arthropoda > Insecta > Hemiptera > Pseudococcidae > Ferrisia > Ferrisia virgata. Next base: position 11,127 of record FIZR01022117.1, read on the forward strand.
TACCTCCCTCTTCGCTTCGCTTCGCTCCCCCCTTCACGCTTCAGGCGCGAGCACATTTTACAATTAATTCGCCGCTCTGGCATCTCTTAACGGTGCTGTCGTGTCGCCTGAACTCGGCTCGTTTTATAACGTATTATACTAAATAAAACTTCGAATATATACAAACAAGCTCGCCTATACATGTGCGTACGAGTATTTGCTTTGCTTCTGCATTAAAAACGACATCGACACACTACACTACATACCTACCTACCTACCAACCTATGTAATATCTCTAACACACACACGTACATACATATGTGTGTTTGTGAGCGAGTGAGTGAGTGAGCAAGAGAGAACGAGATAGCAGACATATAATGTAGTAGTACTGGCAATCTAAACCAAAGGCAAATTCAAACACAACGTGCGCCAAGATGATTTCGATGGTCGTGAAAATTTCAATGTAAAATCTCTCCCTGTGTGTGTGTGTTTTATTTTTCCCTCCATATTTGTACGATGGTGTATATGTGTGTGGGTGTGTGTGTATGTATATATACGTGGTGGGTAATTTCGCTCATTCGTAAATAAGAAAACTTTGTGTTAAAGTTGTCCTCGTTGTTTTGCTTTTACCCTACGTCGCGTCGTATAAGGTACGTGTCGTGTACGTAGCCAAAAACTACGTAGATATACAATAAGTTAACAAATTAGACGCAGCAATATGAAGAAAAATTTATTACAACTTTTACTCTACGCCTTTCATTTCGTACACTCACAATCTCACACATGTACGGTACCAGCGTACAAAAGTTCGTATTGTCATCTTCGTTTCACTCTCCCCCCAGCCCTCCTCCTCCGACGCTGTGTTCTACTTTCGTAATCTGAAATCGTCTCGTAGGAGGGAAAGACGAAAACAATATTACCGAAATCTTTTAAAGGGAATAAACGAAAACGAAATAAAAAAATCCTCCAATTAGCTTATTCGTTCATTTCGCTCATTCTTTCTTTACATTAGTTATATGAAATTTACGGGGGTGAAAAAAAGAAGGGAAATAAGATAGCGAAATGGACATCGAAAGCATTTTCGGTATTTTTTTCCCCCCCATTTTTGTTTTGTTTGTTTGTTTGTTTCTTATTTTTCGACCTACCTACCTATTCGTAACGAAAATCGTCGGATTAAATTTTTAAAGTGCTTTTTACCTAGCTTATAACGTGCTGCTATATATTTTGCGAATGTAAACGCGAACCCGAAATGAAATCGTAAATTGAATAAATTTAAGCATCGATAAACATTAAATAATGAAAATGGAAACAGCCAACGATGAAAGGTATCGCAAAAGAGAGGCATTTCCCCCCCCCTTCCCTCTCCATCCACCTTACCACCACCTTCTTCTTATTCCAATGGATAATATTATTATCATCATTTCGGCCATCGCTTCGCGATGATGTTATCTCTATATCTGCATAGTACAATTTTTTTTTTTTTTACGTACTAAAATCCGCGTATATTGCTTACACTTACGTATGCTGAATTTCTTATCGCATTTCCGCCCCCTTCCCCCTTTCGATATTCAGTTGCCTGTCGTTTTTAACCAGCCTGATTTACGCGACTATTACAATCGTGAGGAGTGAAAAAAAGCATTGCAGGTAGGAAGGGTTCGATGAGGCTAAAAATTCGAAACCCCCCAAAACGCGCATCAAAGGTCCCTACAGACAAGATATACTATTTAATTTAAACTTACTTGCCCAATTTGGAGGGGAGTTATGCGAGGAACAAACTCAAAAAATTAGAAAAATCCGCAAAAAACACACTAATTTAGGGTTGTGAGGGGGTGAAATAGGGATGAAAAGTCGAGACCCCCCAAATGGCACATTTAGTGACTGTAATAAATGTAAATACCTAATTCCAAGTTCCCAGCTCAATTTGAAGGGGAGTTATGCGAGGAAGAAACAAATTCAAAAAATAAGAAAAAACGACCAAAAAAACCATTTTTTTGGAACTGTGAGGGGGTGAAATGGGGCCGAAAAGTCGAGACACCCAAAAGGTACATCTAGGATCTCCACTAAATGCACATACCAAATTTCAATTTCCTAGCTCAATTTGGACGGGAGTTATGTGAAGTACGAACTCAAAAAATGAGAAAAATAAGAAAACCCGATCAAAAAACCACTTTTTTGGGGCTGTGAGGGGCCACTATGGAGGTAAAAAGTCAGGACCCAGAAAGACACATCCAAGGCCTCAACTGAATGTACATGCCAAATTTCAACTTTCTAGATCAATTTGGTGAAGAGGGGAGGGAGGGGGTTACGGGAGGATCAGTCCTTTTTCAAGGTTAAAAAAGTGGGAAACTCCCATATCTCCCCTTTCAATTGACTTAGGAGGTTGATTTTTGGATACGTTATAAAACTTTTGTTTCGCTACCAATTGGCTCAAAATGGGGCTATTTGTGCGTTTTTGGCCTCTCAGCACCCCACTCCCCTAAAATGGGGCAAACCGAATTTTGACTCAAGGTCATTCCCACTCAGATATATCTAATCCGCCGCCAAACAGAGCCCATTGACCGAATTGGAGCGATTTTGGTCGGTACCGAGCTGAGTAAATGATTTTAATTGTCTTTTAAGACCCCGAAACGGATTTTGTTGGTATCCCCCCCGCCCCGCCTCGCTCATCTGTCGTTGGTCGAGAGACGGTTTTCATTGACAATATGACATAGAAAATCAGACTAAAAATACGCTAAGGACAATCCTCAAAATAGGGAAGGGGTGAGCGGGTCAAGCCCTTCGTCTTTATTATGCCAAAAAAAAAAAAAAAAAGAGGCGTACTTAGCACAGCCTGAGCGAAAAGTTGCGAAATGCCAAGTGTGAAACGTCCACAAATGACAGCTCACTATTTTCAGTGGTAAAAATTACCTATCATGGAATTTTTTTGATTCGGAGGATCTAGGATCTAGCTCATGAAGACGGAAGGGGTGGGGGCTTCAAAGGCATCTATGCTTACAAGGAATATCCTCGTACGGAGGAAGCGAGGTGGAAGGGCGAGAGTATCTACAAAATCTACTTAGCAGACCTGGAAGACCACTGAGACCATTTTTTGGCATCTTAGATGTTTATTTTTCGTATCATTCTTATTTTTTTCTCCCCCATCAAAGACTAAAATAATTTGCTCGGTTCGATATCGACCAAAATCGCTCAAATTCGACCAATAAATCTGAATTGAGGATAAATTAGATGTATTCGAGCGGGGATAACATCGGGTTAAAATTCAGCTACGTCCAAATTTGGGGGAGGAGGTGCTGAGGGGTAAAAACTTGGAAAAAATTTTCTTTCTGGTCCAATTGATAGAACATAAAAAGTTGTACAACATATCCGAAGATTAGTCTCCTACGTCCATTAGGAAGGAAGATATCGAGGATATTCCCAATTCTGATCTCGAAAAAAATTGGTTCCTAGGATATCACCTTCCCAAATTTGAGCTGTGAGGTTCAAATTTGGTATGTAGATTTAGTAGGAGTTTTAAACGTGTCTTTAGGGAGTTCAGACTTTTTAGCCTCATTTCCTCTTCTCACAGCCTCAAATAAGTAGGGTTTTTTGTGGTGGTTATTGTCATGCCCCCTCCCTCACAATTGAGTTGGGAGGCTAAAATATGATGTGAATATTTAGTAAGGGTCCTGAGCGTGGTATTTTATAAGTTTCAAATTTTGAGCCACATTTCACGACCTTGCAACACCAAAAAGATACTTTTTCGGGAAATTTTTGCCATTTTTCGAATTTTTCTCCTCCCTTACCTTCCCTTTAAATTGAGCTACGAGACTGAAATTTGAAATGTGTATTTAGTAGAAGTCCTATATATGCCTGGGGTGGGGGGGGGTTAAATTTTTTAGCCTTATTGCATCCTCTCATAGGACTGAAAACGTACTGTTTTGGGAAGCTTTCGTCATTTTTCAAATTCCTCCCCCACCAAAAATCTCACCTCCAAAACGAGCTGAGCAACTAAATTATATCTTTCAGGAGTTTAAAATTTTCAGCCTCAATGCACCATTTTGCAGCATAAAAAAAAAACTAGTTATTCGGAGGTATTTTTCGAATTTTCACTTAATCCCCCCCCCCCGCTTCAAATTTAACTACGAAGTTTAAATTTGGCATAAATATTTAGCAATAGTCCCATATTATAGCGTTTTGAAGGTTTGGACTTTTTATCACTATGACACATCCTCACAGCACCAAAAAGTCAGTTTTTTTCAGGAGGTTTTGTCATTTTGCTGACTCCCCTTCCCCCCACGCAACTTACCTAAAAATTAAGTTGGGAAGCTGAAATACAGCATGTTACAACATGTATCTGTTGGGGGGGGGGGGTTCAAATTTTCATCCTCCTTTGATAAAACCTTCCCAGCACCAAAAAGGTAGGTTTTGGTGCTTGGAGGTTTTTATCATTGTTCGAATTTTTTCCTCTCATTTCTCCCTTCCAAATTCAGCTACAAAGCCAAAATTTGACGTGTATGTTTAGTAACGGTCCTATATTTACCTTGGACTGGGAGGGGGGGGGCTCGATTTATCAATCCCATTTCATCTTTTCACAGACTCGAAAAGTAGTTTTTCGGGTGTTTGAACTACGAAGCTAAAATTCGGCTCGATGCTTTAATAAAAAGGTCTCGGATCCGATAAAAAGCGAAATTCACCTGGACTCCGATATTTCAAGAAAATCAGCCTGAAAAGGCAACGCATTGCGACGCTATTTTCAATATAGTTTCTATCTCACTTGTCCAAAAATAAGCGAAGTATTATTACCGAAGCCGAAATTGCAATAAACAGACCCCGACGTGCTCAAGTATACCCTTCCTTATCGTTAGCAAAATGGAAAATTTTCACATTCATATTTTCGAGCAACTTTTCCTCTTTTATTCGCTACAGAATTACCTACTAAAAATTCAATGAGTATTGTTTATACAATAATCGCTCGCTCATTCTTATCAGCTAAAGAAGCTCGGTATTCGTTTTTATCATTTCCAAACAGGAAGGACTACAAATAAATCTTCAAGCTGTAAAAATTTCGCCAGCTTAGACCATCGTCGTCGTATTCCCCTACGGAACATTTTTCTTTCATTTAGGTACCGTTACCCACCAGGTTGATTTTTATTTATATTAAATATTTAATTAAGAAATTTCCATTATTACTTTTATTTCATTTTATTTTATTCTTTTATAGCAGAAACTAGTATAAAATCATCGGGCGAGCCGAGTCAAGTATAATTTCAATTTTCAAATAAGAAAAAAAAAAAAAAAAAAAAGGAAAAAATTTCGTTAGAAAAATTTTAAAATTAAAAAAAAAAAAAAAAAAAAAAAAAAAAAGGAAAGAATTTCGTTAGAATAATTTTAAAATGAATAAAAATAACCTCGAGTTAATATCAAATAAAATACTAGAGGGAAAAAAAGCCGGAAAATTGAAATAGGGGGAAACGCGTGGAAAATATTTCATCTTAATAAGCGTAAAAAAATTTGAAAAAAAAAAAAAAAACGAATATCTTGAGAGGAAATCATTGTTTGGTGAATTATTTTCTGTTCTGTTTCTTTCTCGTTTCTTTCATCTTCACAGTCACAATTTCGACATCTCACTCTTTGAATGGTTTCCCCATTCTCAACAGTTTAATGAGTGATTATTGAAAAAAAAAATTTTTTTCAGTAAAATTACGCCGATAAAAGGGTAGAAAAAATTCAGCCAAATCATGCATTAATTTCTGTCCCAAAGAGAGAGGATCCGATTGAACTCAAATTTGGGATACATTTTTTCGCGCCAAGTATCATGTTCCCTGCAACAAATAATGCTGTGCGAGTATATTCATTTTTGATAAAGGAAAATAGCACGAAATATAAACCTAGTGCGAAGTCTCGCGACGCTATCAATATATATTTTCATATTCCAGACTTGTCCGTAGGTGAACGTATAGACAAAGGTTCAAAGAAAATTTCGCTTTTACAAAATTTTCAAAATTAATGGAGCATCGTTTATTTAAAAACCCATCGAAAGTAAACAAATTCCTACAGAAAACAGATGAGAAATGTGAAAGGAATAATAAACAAGATATACGCGAAAAAGAGAAACATTTCCAGTCAACGAGTAATACAAAATTTGTCCTTCGAATCGTCTCGCTGCCTTTGCAACTTATAAAAGAAAAAGTCACATCAGTCATATGCTTACGATGCGACGCAAAGCACGATAAAAAATTCAAGTAGCACGCATACGAAATGCGAAAAGCACAACACGATGGTATAAATTTTTGAAAATTCGATTCTTTTTTTTCATCATTAGAAATTGGAAGTAATCAAGCGAACAAGTTCGTAGCTGAAAAATGAAAGCAAGAGGGAAGAAACTTATAACCTAAGTTACTACCATGTAACCCTTACCCCCTCCCCCTCCAACACACCTCAAAAGTTTAAATCGGTCCATTTAAAACTCCCTTCAACATACCATTTTGCATACGTATCGTGTCCACCCCCTTCCCCCCCAATTCTTCTTCCACAATAAAACCAAACAAATCAAATCGAATTTCTCAAACTCAATTGTCCAAACTTTATTATTTCGGTTTTTGATCCCCTTCTTATTATGTTGTTTATTTTTCGACCCTCCCCCCTCTCCCATCTTTTGCCAATTCGCTGGAAAAATATCTGGAAACTGTAAACGATACATAAAGGACGGCTAGTAGAGTTACATCTTAAATTTTAGCACCTCATCTGAATTCTAGCCGGCGCCGGGAGATAATTAAAGCAAAAATTAACCATTAACTTAGTCCCTCGAGGCTGTAAAAAAAAAATGCAAAGGTACTGAAAAGGCGAACACTCCAAAATCTATACAGGCGAATATTAAATTTCAGCTCTTTGGCTTAAAATGAAAGAAATCCCCAAACATAAATGGGAGAAAACCCTTCCTCACCCTTCTCTAGTCAATTGAGAAGGTAATTTTTCAGCTGTAGAGAGCTTCAAAACCAACAATTTGGTCAATTTTTGCGCCTCGCCAACGTTTTAGAAATTTTAAACGCAGCTGAATATTAACCTTAGATCATCTCCATTCTTACATGTTCCATCAGACACCAAATCACGAAATTATTTTGGTCACAGGCGTACATCGAGGTATACCAACCACTACAAGGGGGCTGGTTTAGGCCCCAATGCCCATTGTCCCTTTCGAACTGGAGAAGTTCTGATGAATGAAACATGTACCAGGTATCCTAACAAGCTCAAAAAATAATGTCGTAGTCGTAAAAGGTGGTTCTTTTCGTTTTCTGGCGAATGTTGGAATGTGGTGAGAGGAGAGGGGGTTTTTGCAAATATCTCCGTCTGTATGGGTCCTACGTGAAAAATAGCTCAGTGATAAATTAATCGGCGTTAAATTCCCTACAAATAAGGTTATTACGAATTTTTCAGTAGAAGCGATAGGAATTGAATTATGAGAAGGGAAAGGCATGAAATATTCGCATGCAATATGAAGGGTAAAGATCACATTTTTTTGTGAATATCTCAATTTCTATGGCTTGTACATGAGAAATAGCTCTATTCAAAATTCAACAGCATCAAATTTCCTACAAGTAAGAGAGTTTTTCACTCAATTTTAACAGCATACAGGTAGAAGAAGAAAACTAAATTTTCTCCACGAGCCGAATGATGTTTTGAAAAACATCTATAATGTGCCTTGGTCTTTGTGATGAACTAATTCCGATGGTTTTCCTTCTTAATACGCAAATTCTTGAGAAAATTCTTTCGAAATTCAAAATGTGCCCCAGGGCGGAGGAGGGTAAGAACCAAAATCTCGGAAAATTATGACACACACATCGAAATATGGGTTTTCGAGAGCATATTGATTCTCATTTTATCAAACCTGGTCCAAAATCCAAATTTTTTGAAATTTTCTCCGACGAATATTTTGAAATAGAACTGCAAGAACTGTTATTTCATTTTTGATAATTATTCATGAGGGTAATTTTAACACAAGGGGAGGGGGGGGTAGGAGGATTGGATAAAAATATTCGAGGAAGCCAGTCGTCAGAACTTCGTGTGTTTTAAAATGTAAACGGTAACAAACATTTCAAAAATTTGAATTTTCTACCCCCCTCTCTGATCACTTGGGAATCCTTCTATAAAATGTACCATTGCAACGAGAGAACGGTTTCTTTGAAATAATCTCAACACACAGCACGAGCATCCGAATGGCTGAGCTTTTTTTCTGGCTACACATCTCGTTCGCGACACCGACATCCGACAGGTATGGCATATGAAAGTCGATAGGAGGGATGAGGGGGCGGGGGGGCGCAGGGAGATACTAGGTAACGCAGATTACTCGGCTTTTGTACGCCATTAACCGCATTTTCCAATTAACCGACTCATATTTAAGTGCACTTTCGAGACTCGTAAAAGGCGTTGCCATCAGAACCGCCATTCTGCAAGTTGGCCAAATAGTCAATTTCCAAGTTTCATCTACGATACCCAGCTGCATTTTAGATTCGAATCCGCGTACGTATAATTATGATTATATGTATTCGGCGTTGGTTGGTTGTTTGCTCTTCTTCGTACAAATATAAATACCTATTTTTAGCCGGCTACTGTACCTATCTAGTTCCTGGTGGGGGGGGGGGATGTTTGTAAATGTAGGGCGCGCACAACCGACAATACAGCCGTAAGATTGGCACACAAATACGCGCCGAAATACTATTATTTGTTATTTCGCGTTGGTAGATAGGTGCCCTAGACTACCTCCAGCTAGTGAGTACTACATAAACGAAGGAGATTTTCAATTATACCCAGTAAAATGGCGGAATTGCGTAATATAGCGCGATAAGAGAGATTCAGCCACCAATGTCAACCGTAATAACCGCGTTTATATCGTCGCTCGAGTGGTTTTTGAATTTTTAATATGGCCAAAACTGCGCTAGGTATTCGCCCAATGGTGATTTGTGTGGCGCCACTTAATCCTACGGATTCTGTTCGAAGCCGACTAACTCCCTATTATCCCCGAGAGCTTTTCACCAGCGGGTGAGTAGGTAGTTGGGTAAGGTACCTACATTTTGGAGCGTTGATTAATTCATTAGACTTGTCGACGAGAGCTTTTTATACGTTGCACAGAGGTCCTGTAGACCCCCCCCCCCCCCCCCCCTCAAAAAGCGCGAAATAACGAAAAATAAATTTTCACCCACCAATTTGACAATAGTATCGAATTGTCAGACAAATACCAAATGTCCAAGAACGAGCAACCGAATTATATGTAACCCCCACTTATACACTTTCAAACGTGTGTCGTCGAAGTTGGGGACGCGCAGTTTGTTATTTTTAGCGTATTTTTAAATCTAAATAGTGAAAAATAATCCTCAAAATGGGGAACTTTTTAATGGTGTATTTTATTTTCGGGCTGGTACAAACCGTAATTTAATAACAAAATATTAAAGATGATACTTGCATTTGGGCGATTTTAGCAATATAAATCAGACCAAAGGTACATGAAGCACACTTGAGTACAATAAATTTTATACGTAGTGTGATAGTCTTGAGTGCCCTGAACACGATTTTAATATCAGTTTTTGCATTTACTCGCACCCATTGCACCTTACTATCTTTTTGGGATGAGATTCGTAATCTACGACCTCGAAAACCATGATTGCGATATATTGCGCGATGTTTTTAGAAAACTTCAAAATTTACCACCCCCGCCCCTCTTCTTGGCTCATAACATTGGGGGGGGGGGGATTAGATTTGTAATGTACGACTTCGAAAACCCTGATTGTGATTAGTCTACAATCCAAACACCAAAAAGGGCTGTAGAAATCGAATTCAGCGTTCTTTTTTGGACAAAAAAGTTGAGCTGCCAAAATGTCGATACTATCCGCCTTATTCGAAAAAGTGCAGTTCAATAATTTTAACCCTGCCCAATGGGGGGGGGGCAGAAAAGGTGATTTGGGGGACATGGTCCGAACCAAAAAAACTCGACGGATTTGGCTTGAGGTACTTCCTACGATATCTAATATGCAATTTTTTTCCGTTGCACCCTGCACAGCTGCATTCTACTGCACGTTAAGTGCAATTTTTATGCATTTTGGACGATTTTTGACTGTAAAACAGCTCACTTATCCCAAATGTAGGTGAGAACCAAACAAATACTCGTTAATGTAGTTGAATGAAACTATTTAAAGTCGATTCCCACAAAAATGGCCGAAAAATTACTGCACAATGCGAAGTAATAAAAATAAACAAGTTAGTCATACCCCCACCCCCCTAATTCAACCATAGAATACATGCTCAAAAGTAGCGATGTGATATATCAAATTAGGTCAAAATTTCGCGCTGAATTCGAAAATCATTATCATTTTTTATTTCGTCCTCCCTCGATGAAGTTCCACCCCCAAACGTGAATTTGAGGAGGAATTAAAGAGCTGACACCATTTAGATGAAATATAATTGCAATTCACGCAAATCAGATAGCTTATTAAAATACATTAATATTACCCCACTGACAAGACTTGAATGCGCCCAGCACCCTCCAATGAATTAAGTATAGTTTGGGCTTGAAATTTTAAAGCATTTTAATATGTTACACGGCTTCGTTGCATGATGAATGTTCGTATCAGGTATGATGCAGCAGGGGTGGCAGGTACGAGGGGTAGATATTTTTTTCAGAATTTATACGTGCTGCAAAAGTGGAACTGATCGACTGCTACAGTCTGACGTGCGTAAATTGTAATTAAGTTTCATCTAATAAGGTCAATTATTAATTTTTCCTCCTTCAAATTGTAGTTCGGAGGCGAAACTCCACCGAGGGGGGGTCAAATTCAAAAATGATTACCATTTTCGAACTTAGTGCGAAATTTTAAATCATCTCGATATGCCGTATTTTTGTTTTTAAATGAATGTTTTTATTATAATTGAGGGGAGAGGGGGTGGGATGGGGGGGGGGAATGGAAATTTTTTTGGAGGACCAAGGTATGCTGAGAGTTGAAACCAATCAGTCACAATTGTCTGATTGGCGTAAATTCCAATTACGATTTATCTAAATGGTGTCAGTTCTTCAATTTCCCCCTCAAATTCAAGTTTGTGGGCAGAACTTCATTGAGGGGGTCGAACTTAAAAATGATAATGATTTTCGGATTCAGCGCGAAATTTTGACCTAATTTGATATATCACATCGCTA
>FIZR01022118.1:0-14978 GCA_900060175.1 Ferrisia virgata
GTTCATACTACTAATTATGGCTAACTAATCTAACTACTACGAATATATACCAGCTCACCGGCATAGTCGTCTTCCTTCGTCCAAATTGGTCGAACAACTGACGAAAACACCAAGCAAACGGCTCGTATTTATAGTTAGTTTCACTCGAGATTCCCAAAAAACCCAAAAAGTCGAGTGGGAAAATGCAACAATACACTCATTTCTAATTGGTTTAAAAAATCACATGTGTACGAATACTCATATCACTTTATAGGGTGGAGTGGGAGCAGCGTACATATGCCAATAATCGGTTGGCAGATATGTAATAGTGTGACAAGATAAAGGATTATCTCTTTTAGCCCATCCGCACCACCTCCATAATTGGCATACTCTCCGACTATCGAGATAACTCGATTAGATGCGAAAATGCATCGTTACAATATACATGAAGCCTATATTGGCATTTGAAGGAGCTACGAGTAGTAAGTGAACATTTCAAATATTTCTATAAAATTAAATTTTATAGAAATATTTGAAGCTGTACACAATAAGGTCATGTGATAACATATGGAACAGGCCATATGCATTTTTGCTCACTTTTATTCTTAAAAGGACAAACATAATTAGAAATTTTCTGAAAAATCAAAATCAAATTTTCTTTTCAGCTCCTTCAAAATGAAAAGTTAGCCAAAAAAAACATGAGGCCAGCTTCTCACATTACCACGTGATCTCATCATTAACTATTTCAAAATTTCAATTATTCATAGCTCCTTCAAATTTCAAGATAGAAATTTTTCACTCTCAACGATGCTCTATCAACTACTGTTGAAGTATTCAAACTTGCTGATACACCCTTCAATGGCACACATATAATCCATAATTGTAATAGACACATCCTTGTAAACTTCACGTCTATGTACTTCATTCATTAATATTTATTTTACCAAATACATATGCGTACTTATATGTACGACGACGTGTATCAAACAAAGTATAAAAGATTTCGATGCATAAGTACTTGTAAAATAAGTACACATATAATATACGAAACGGTTATAAGAAGAAAATCGGAAGCATTCAATATGAAAGAGAAACTCATTTTAACATTCCACAGAGCGTTCGTTGTTCGTTGTTCGTTATCTGAGTAAAAAAAAAAGCCGATACCTCCGCGCTAAGCGGCGAATGTTGCGTAAATCTTAAAAAGCCGAGGATGAAGAAGACGGTAGAAAAGAACGAAGAAAACGATAACTGCAAAAAAACGCCTCTGTACCGTCTTCGCCGCTCGTTGCTGTTTTCGGCTACCCCTTTGCTTCGCTACTCGCCCCGCTTTAATGGAACAGTTTTATATTTATCTGAGAATACTTCAGAAAAGATACGTTTGTGTATAGCAGTCGCAGTAGCAATTTTCAAAAAATAGCGCCACCCAAGCGAAGGGGAGAAAAGATGAATTGAGAAAAATTCAATAAAGAATGGCGCTTTCGATAATTTTCCACAGTAACGAAGGCGAATTTATTTATCGCTCGATACCTATCTAACTATATGTAGCGTCTATACGTATAGTAGATATATTTCACCAGCATTTGATATGTGCTATATCGTTTCTATATTGTACGCATTTTCATGTTTTACTTTGTTCCGTTCTTCCTTTCTACTTTTTCTTGTTTTGCTTTGTTTTATTTTTCTTTCTTTTCAATTCAATTACCGGAAGTGTAGGCAGTGCGATTCATCTACAATTTAGAAATTACCGTGTACTCGCCCTTGTTTAATTTTTCCATAATGTTGAACAAATGGAGAGTGGTGGAATCGATCTTTTCTTTCGTCGACAATACGATGAACTAATTTTATAATCTACACTACCTTGTACACTTCTCAAATGGTACTTGTGTTAGATCAATACACTATGAATGCTCCAGGACACTTCTCCAATCAGTTCTATATGCCATGATTGCATTGATAGTATTGCCTACATAATGTGAACTAGAGCTTAGATCTTCTAAATCATCATGGAACCTAATATCTGTTCAGAAGTCATATTACTGATTCTTAGTTGAGATTACCACATGGACAATTCAGGTCTGGGGAAGGGGGAAGGGTTAAGGCCTCCTTTGCAAATAATCATCTTCTAAAAATGTTTAATATACACTTTTATTCGTCCGTCATTCAAAAATAAGACACTATAAATTGGAAGTAACAACGATTTTTTTATTTGATGTTAAAGCGCAAAATTTTTACTTTGCTAGAAAGTGAGTGTTCTCAGAAGCACAAAGATAATGGTTTACTATCGCTTTCGGCAGTTAACCAAAGGGCAAAATCCGCATAATAGTTGATCGCAAAGTGGACGAGACTGATGTTGCAACACATGTCTGTAACCGCAAAACTCAAATCCAAAAGGGCAAATTCGTCGATGGTGCTCTGACAGTTGAAACGAATGATGAGTTCATAATCATTGGTAGGAAGAGCGCGCCACATATCAAGATCCTGTGCCTGTGAAGCAGCTCTTACCACAGAGCCCATTCGCGCTTTGATGATGTCAGACCACTTAATTAGAGATGTTTCTCTTCCTCTTTCAGCAGGGGCTTTACCAAAGAGAACGTAATTTTTCGAGATTCCCGACTTCTGTACTGGTCACATGTCCAAAAAACGCTAGAATGCGTTTCTCGCATAAAACACCATCGCGCTGTCCAGGGTATCCTCAGCATCTTTCATCACACCCACATCTCAAAAGCGTTGATTCTTCTTTTATCATCTGCCTTCGACGTCCATGTCTGTGCAGCAGATCGGAAATGGAAGAAAACAAGTGACTGTATAGGTGTCTTCCCTGTCTTTCTGGAGATCTTGTTATAACATTTGACATTATACAGTCTGGTCATAGCTGATTCTCTCAGAGCGATTCGACGCCGTATTTCTGTCGACAAGCCTCCATCCACTTTGATGTTTGAGCCTAAATATACAAAAACGTTTATCTTTTTGTAATCGCTCAGCGCTGTAGAAACTAGAAGACACTTGGCCCAATCCACTACCACGACTTTCGTTTTTGATGTATTAATACAAAGTACAAGTTTTTTGTTGGCTATCTTCACCACGTCGACGAGCTTCGCCATTTCCTCTTCATCCGAAGCAATCAAGGTGGTATCATCTGCATATCGCATATTGGAGATTCTTCTTCCAATGGAAATGCCACCAGTCCAATGTTCTAGAGTCTCGCGAATTACATGCTCCCCATAGATGTTGAATAACTGCGGGGATAATATCCATCCTTGACGCACCCCCTGCTCTGCTTGAAAAGCTTCAGATTCTTCACCATCAACTCTCGCCACCATAGAATTGAACTCATATAGGGACTCAACTAAATCTACTATCTGAGCATGGAATTCCATCTCTCTTAAAACTTTGAAGAACTTCTTCCAATTCACGCAGTCAAAGGCTTTGGCGTAATCTATGAAACACATCACTACAGCTATGTTGAATTCCCTGCACTTTTCAATGATTAGAAGCTTATGATAAAAATTGAGCTTGTATCTAGCGTACTCCTTCTCCAGATAAACAATTTCTACTAGCTCAAATATGAACATTCATTCTATTAACATTGAAAGATGTTTAATAGCGCGTTCCACAAAAGTCCGTCAATAGTTGACCATTAAAATCTGGACAGAAAAAATCCAGATTGGTCAGATTTTGATGGTCTGAATGTTGATGGCCAAATGTTCTGGGCTGTTAACATTTTGATCTTATGTTTGACAAAAAAGTTGAATTTTATGAAGAATTGATTTTATGATTTCAAGTTGAAAATTATTGGTTGAGAAACAGCGAATATGAAAGTTAAATTTATACCAGCAACGCAAAAAGTACCAGAACTTACGTTCTTTAAATGTTCACTCTTTGCGTGCAAGGAGTACTACTAATTTTCTACATTTGGTACTCCCTTTTTCCCACAAATTTTGACTGTCACGGTATTTTTTATCATTTTATAATTTTTCAGAAAGATCTGCTCAATTGAGCTTTGGATCAATGAGCAAATTAAAAATACTCATCTTGGACTACAGAAGTTTCTTGTACGTTTTGCAAGAAACTTCAAAATTTAAAAATACCATTACACATGCAAGAACTTCAAATAAGTACTTAAAATCTGTAAACTTTTACATGGAAATACCAGAAAAGAGATTTTTATTCAACTTATTGATTTCTCAAACTAATTTTTATCCTTTCCTGACCACTTTAGAGCTTCCAGTTCTGCTCGCACTGTACTCACATCACCTTCAAATTTTAGCCATAAAAATTAGTGTCAGCATTTTAAATCTGGTACCATTGAGCACATTTTTTAACATAAAACTAAGAATCTACAACAATGCCGAATTCAATTCTTTAATCACGAATAAAAGAATATTCAAATACTTTTAAAGAGAATGCTTGTTTTGTAGGTAAATTGGGTGTTCTCAATTTAACTAACCAGAAATAAACGAACCACGAGAGATCTGGTTCCCTTCTCACCCCCCCCCCCAAGTAGAAAGCATCTTTAGACAAAACAAATGTAGGTATTTAAAGTGTGCGCTCGTAACCTTTAACGATTTCCTGAAAAATTGCTGAAATTGATTTTTACACCTTGAAGGTATGTTAAATTTTCACAATCAGGACATACTTTTGTTCTCAAAAAAATCGAACTTGAATCATCAATAAATCTTTCACCTCTGCCCTCTTGGAAAAAACGCAGAGCTACAGGCCTAATATAAATTTAAAATGGCCGTTATAGGTATAAAAATACACGTTTCAAGTATAGGTATAATAATTTTGATAAAATAGGTAGTCGCTGTAAGTATATTGGCGTTTTCGCACAAGCTAAAAACACTAAAAACCGCACGTACACCGTACAAAACACTACGAGAGCTGCAATAGCATCAGCCTCGCCCATTTGATGGCGTTAGTTTGTTGTAAAATGTATAAGAAAGTATACATTATACGAGTACAATATACGTACGCGCGTGTAACGTATACATACACATACGTAGATTACATACACACACTCAAAACTATTACCACGGTATAACAGTACATGAGGAAAGTTGAGAAAAATGGAAAGAATTGAGCCAGCCGAAGGGACACAGGGTAGAGATGAAGAAAAAAAGAGGAGAACAAGAAGAAGAATAAGCAGAAGAAGAAGAAGTAGAAGAAGAAGAAGAAGAAGAGGAAAAAAACCCCGAAGTATAGACGAAGACGAGTCGGTGGAAAAAGAGTAAGCCGAAGAGAAGGTGAGATGAAGGAAGAAAATAATGGAAATCATGGGGGGCTGAAAAGTACTTTCATAAATCTGCCCAGTTAAGATATATAGTGCGCGCAATTTCCGGGAGTTGGCCATTAAGAAGAAGCCCGTAAAGGGCATATCTTCTCTTTCATCGTCGTTTCTCACCATGCCTCTCCCTTCGACCTTATATATGCCGCGAGCCGCGCTCCCTCTTCTACCACTCGCCTCTTGCTCGCTGTTATACGTATACGATATACTTTCATACATATATATAGTACGTATACGTTGGTTAAATATATAAAACTGCTGCGAGAATAATCGAATCTGCTGACTAACTTTAAATTCTACATGTTCAAAATAAATAACAAAACTGCTTATTTATCTACCTACCTAACCTACCTACTCACCTACCTAACTACCCGTTTTCCAATAACTTTCGTATACCTTGGCCGCCATATTAACATCGTTGGTAACGCACGTATTACGTAATACGTACCTTAGCCATATTTTACCAACATCTTTCACCTGAAATGCGCTTTTCATTTATTTATACGAACGATGCCACGGCCACGCCATCTCCATTCCTTACCGAGCCCTATCCTATGCTCTATTGCAATCGCTACCGTTGCTATTTCTCATTCCTTCGCAATATACACGCAAAGCCGAGTCGTTGGCGGTGGATTTTTTCATTTTTTACTCTCGAGCTTGTAAATATACACAGGCATTTGCGGCGATACTTCGAAATAATAAAGATTTTTTCGTTAGTAACATTCGACGTACTTACTGTTGAAAATTATATGTACGATAGCAAAGGTTTTAGCAAGCAACACGAATGTTTCAACTCGAAATTTTCAAAATTATACTACTGTCACTCCTTCCACATCCGCAATTTTATTTCACTGTTGTATTCAATTTTTTTTTTTTATTTCAACTGATAAAATTCATTTTGTTCGATATTTATCCGCATCCAGTTATTATTGGAATTGTTGTGGAGCTGGATGCCAGCGTCACACTGGCACTGGCTTCAATCAGTTCTACATATATCAGATGGGAGGACCTCCCAAGCAATTTTTTTCATTTGCGGTACGAGATAGCCCCCAGGAAAGGAGATATTAGGCCTGAAGAAAAATTTCGCACCGTTCATAGCCTACTCTGGATAAGAGTAAAGCAAAAAAAGGGAACTTAGATGGAAAATGAATTAAAGTGAATTCAATTTTAATACAGAGACAGAGAGAAATTATTAATTAGATAACAGAAACAATCGATTCCGAATATTAAATAAGGCAACACATGTTGTACCAAGACTACATGTTCGAATAGAAATGATCATCTTAACGTACCAGGCACTTCCCCTCATAAATGGGCAATGAAAAAACCACACCAATATTTCGCACAAATGAACAATACCATTCAACTCAAAATTCAAGAAATGAAACATGATATTGACAAAACAAGACATTAAAGATACAGATGAAAGTGTGATGTGATTTCAACAACGTATCTACCAGAAATAATAATGCCACGAAAAGGTATTGGTATACAAATGCCAACAGAGATAAGCCAGCCTGTTTCTCCAGATAGTCTTGACTAATTAAATGGCGAAAGTAGATAACGATACTTTTTCAAATGAGTATGCTCAACTCCTCTTCAATGTTAAGCTCGTTCAGTATTCACAAGTATTGGTCTTCTTTGTGATCCATGATCCGCTGCAATTCTCAAGAAAGTGAGTATTGTAATAATTTGAAGTGAGATTAAATTCCACAGATTTAGTGCGATTACAAACAGCCAGGCACTTCCTCAATAATTCACCGAAGGATGAACGAAGAATGATTTCAGAATAAATAACTGGAAGCTTCAAAACGTGAAGCTAAATAAGAAATTTATCCCGCCAGCTCAGTTTGGTTGCTACATCATTCCAAAGTTCAGCCTCTTTTTTGAGTTTTGGTCAGGTTTATGCAAGGAGCTAGAATGAAAATCAGAGAACATTTTCTGAATAGCCGCTTTCTGGAGGCTGTGAATGGTTGTGAATACGCTGAAAAGAGGAAACCTCCGAAGCCACCAATGTACAACTCTTATTACTCAGAATAGGACATCGTCTCCCATACCCTTCTTTTCCCAACTGTACTGAACAGACTGTGATGTTCTTTCACGCCTAGGAGAATTTTTTTTAGACTGTGATGTTCTTCCCCGCCTAGGAGAATTTTTTTAAGCTATTTTACTAAACCAAAGACTTGATTGATAGCCAAATAGGTTCGATTTGAATGGGTTTCAATAGTTGAGATCGATGTACTCTGAAGTCGAATAATTTACAACTTGACTTTCAATTTTGAAAAGGAAAATATTGTCATCATATCTAACTTTGTGTTAGAACAGTTGGCTTGTCTGTAAAGGAGAGATGTAACTCTTCGAAGAGAAACTCGAGGTAAGTATTAGTCAATTTCTTCATTGATCCTACTCTGCTTTCCCTTTCAGCAGATGTTGATAGTCTTGTTTCCCAAGGTCTTTTTTCGTGCTTTCTTCGCGATTGAAAATGGTCAAACTGGAATTCAGGGTCACCGCAATGAATTTCGTAATTCGCTATATTTTCTTTTTACTCGCTTTTTATATAAGTCATCAAAATCTACCAAATCGAAGTCAACAATACCTATGGAAACTTCCTTACTGAGTCCAACTTCTTAAATATCTATGAAGAAATTTATAGTTTTTGAAAAACCTAAACCGAAATTGTATTCAAGAGCTGAGTCGTTCGAATGTCAGATATCAAAATTGGGAAGCTTGTTACATTCACATAGAAATGGTCACTTGAAAAAAATTAAAAACTTTTTTAGAAATTTGAAATTTAATTACAACCACGATTACTTGACGCTACACATCATCGCAGGGCAATGCATTACCATGTTATAAGTAATTTTCAATACACACTGGACTGATACAAAAATCCAACTGTAAATATGACACGGTAATCCTAAAAATAAAAATAATACCTTCTATCAAGTATTCAACACGCATACGTGCGTATTTTTTTCTGACCAAAAAAACGAGTCCGAGCCTATAGAAATCATATACGGATGGGTACTTAACTTATGCCTACGAAAATAAAACCAAGACCATCGATCACATATCCAACGATATAGCCGGTTATTAAATCTGACAAGAATTCAAAGCGTTATAGTAATCGCGTGTTTGTGGTATGATTATTATACCGAGTGGGTATATTGTTCATTACAAATGCAAATTAACTTGTCATATCGAGATTGAACTTGAAATTTGTTCTTCCAATTTTTATAAGCCACTAGCTTGTATTATACTTCATACTGGCAGTTGATTCAACCAACTCGATTTCCATTTCATTTCATAATTAATTGTTACGTGCTTTACGATGAAAAATTTTCGCTATACGTTTGCGTTTTGATTTTCCCATTCTGCGCCTATTGTGGTATATGTAGCCATATTTTTTCCCTTTTTTCGTCCAACACATCACGCGCTATGAAGACTCGTTTATCGAATTACAATCACGCGATGCTACGTAGCTCATGGGTAAATCTAGATAGGTACTTGAGTGATGAATGAAGGTATGCGAAAGTATGATTTCAGTTTATTTCATTTGAATTTCAACATTACATTGTTGGTAATTTATTGATAATGTGATATTTTTTTCAAAAAAATATTAAAAACCACCATCTGTGCAGGACATGAATACGAAATTCGTATTCGTGCACGAAGGCATTGATAATGTAAAATAAAAACAGCGATTGGTTTGGATAAAAGCACATCTAAAACTTCTACTCCAACCAGATATCTGAAGTCCATTTCATTCAACTTGACAATTCGAAAACCCCAAACAAACGCTGGTCATCCAATAGAATGCCTCGATTTGGACATTTTCAGACATCTCATTGGCTAATGAACATTTGTTTACTTTTTCCGAGGTGCCAAATCAAATGAAAGGGACTATACGTGCCAAATTTTAATCGCCAAACTCAAAGGGGAGTGAAGTACATGTATTTAAGCACACTGCCCTTTTTCAAAGTAAAAAAAATGAAAACCCTATTTTCTCTCCTAATTATTGTAGGAAACTGATCTTTTGATATATTAGACAACTTTCAATCCTTTATCGAGTACTTCAGAAATAAAACAATTTAACGTTTTTCACTACTTTTTGATAATTCATAAGGGCAGTACCCCAACTTAAAGTAAAATTTCAAGTTAATACATGAATAAATTAATAGTACATATTAAAAGAACTCCATTTCCAAAATTTCAAATCATGAAGTGTATTTCTCGAATTTTGGCGAATTTTTTAAATTTCAAAATTATCTCATCGTTTAGTAAGTCATGAAAATTTGATCCAGCATAGGAAAAAGGTTTGCTAACACAATTCAAAAACCAAGACCACTGCTCCAAATCTGACACAATCTACGACCTCGAATTAATGTAAATAAATTTATACCTTGATTTCCCAAAGCGTCGGAGAAAAGTTTCACTCCACATTAAAACTTTTAAAATTTTTTGTGGAGAAAAAAATTTTCTGTTCCATTTTTGATTTTTTTTTCACATTATACCTCGTATTTCGATCAGTATCCATCGTTGTTTCCAACGATGGGAAGTATTTTTCATCCATGTCCGATAACATGGAACTACTCCACTACGTGTCGCGGCGGTTAGTATCGTGCTCGGGCTTCGGACTGGTGACGTTTGGTTCGTAACTTCAACGCTGATGAGGAAGGGGTTAATATTATCCGGATTGGCTGAAATTTGAGCTATGGTGTTTTTAGGGCTAAGAAAAACTTTTTAGTGGATGACGTTCCAAAAATTCCAAATTTTGTATTTTAAGAAACACTCTAATGTCCATATGTACCATTTTTATGAATTGTTCTACAGCACTGGAAAAGTCCAAAACTTCCTGAAGGCTATGAAACGTTTCTAAATCGATTTCAATCGATTTGGAAGGTCAAAAGTAGGGTATATACTAAATTTTAGCTTTTTTTCATTGACCAGATCAAATTTTCATAATATACAGGACGATGAGATAATTTTGAAATTTGAAAAATTCGAGAAATGCGCTTCACAACTTGAAGTTTTGGAAATGGGGTTCTTCCAATATGTACCTTCAATTTACTCATGTATTGACTCAGAATTTTACTTTGAGTTGGAATACCGCCCTTATTAATTATGAAAAAATAGTAAAAAACGTGTTTTTTTTGTTTTGATTTTTTTTTGAGTATGTTGCACTGAATTTTGGAACCCCAAAAAAATATGCGTTGTAAATGACCACCTAACAAAGATAATGAAAAAATTTCCAGCCATAAGTTCTCTACCAAATTCAAATTTTTTTAAAAGTAAATTTCAACATGAAATGAATTGGGAAAATGTGAACCAAAAATTTTCAAAAAATTCTCATTCATAGTACCTAGTAAAATTTTTTTACCCGACCCTTTCCACAGGTATCGCGTGTTGAAATTTTGACATTTGGGGGACGAGAATTCTGGAATGGGTGGGTGCAGGGGGCCAAAAAATATTTTGGGGCGTTTTTAGTTTGGCTTAATTCTGATCGATTTTTGGTCGAGGGCCGTTTTTGACCCTTGTTAGAAAATGCTCTTTGCATATGACTAAATAGTCATCCTCGATCATTATACCTAATCAGTCATCTACCTATGCTTAAAAGGGCTAAATTTGAACAACTCGCCACAGCATTGAGAGCGGAGTAAATAATTTTAGTGCTTGGGAGGAAAAATATGGAATAATACGAAATATCAAACATGCCCAAAAAAACAGTCTTATTTGTCTTCTAAAGCCTCAAAACGGATTTTATTGGATTTTTCTCATACATCCTCGCAACGATTCTCACCTCTCACTGAAAAAATACTCTCATCTTACAAAGGTCGCTGCCGATATATTACTCAAAATAATGGTTAATCTAGGCTAATTCTCTTAAATACTGGAACGCTTACAATGATAAATATCTTTTACAAATCGACCACCAAATAAGCATATGCGCAGATACGTACACTAGGGAATAAAATACCGTAATATTCGAATAACACGTAATCAAATGCTTTAAAATGGAGAAGGGTAGATCTGAATACAGTCGTTCCTTCGAAATAATTAAGTTTTTTCGAATAATATGTATTGAAGCGAAAGTTGAATCATTTAAGCGAGGGCCAGAGAACTCGGCATAATTACAGGTCTTATAAGAAAAACTTAATTTTGTAAAATTTTCGTTTCGAATGAGGAAAAAAAAAATCACAATAAAATAAAAGGGATCGCAGCATCCGAAATAAGTTCATGCGAAAAGGGTTGAATATAATGAACAGAATAAAGAAGATGAATACGGACGGAGAAAAAAAGAAAGGGGTTCGTATTTTTCAATATCGGTTAATATTATTTTTCTTTCTAACTTGTCTGTCGTCGTTCTTTTTGTTTTTCAAGAGAGTCATCATCAGTCTAAAAGGCAAGAGTTAAGAAAACATCCATCGCCCCGACCAATAACGCAAAAAGACGTCGGTTGTATTCCATTTACATTTTATTGTTACCTAGCTACCTAGTACCTACCTGCTACGCTGTTGTCGTTCGTTTTAAAATACGAAAAGGGGGTCGTTTTTACCTATTTTTACTCGAGTCTTTACTTTTTTTTTTTTCTATTCGTGTATTATTAATTTGATAAAATATACAATGGGCATAAAGTTTTCCAATTTTAAGATAATTTCGCAGAAAAAAAAAAAACTATCACAATGTATCCTTCCTTTATCATTTCTGTTCCCCTCTTCCCAATGAGAACAGACACCATAATGTTTACGCTATTAATAATTTACGCAGTGAAAATAATTAATACCGAGCGAGCATAATATGTACGAATAAGTACAATTATATGCACAACATTATACTACAAAAAGGCGAAAATACCTGAAATAACGGATAACGTTATACTGCAACTGGATACGCTTTGCCACCCAACAAACGAATTTAAATTAGATTAATAAAATAAATGTATGTATCCCCGCGTTGTATAAGAAGAATTTAAGAAATGAGAATCTCGGCGGTTGGAAACTATAATGTAGGATTTTCTTATCTCGCCGGTTCACCACGTCGCGTCGCCTTCTTCATAAAATTTGCGAAAAGGAAAAACATAATGGAAAAACTCTGATTCTAAAGATGAAACAATTCTTAAAAATAAAACCGTGATAAGTTAGGTTTTTTCTTTTTTCCTTTTCTCGTCTGTTTTTCTGTGCGCGCTTTTCTCTGCTGTTCCAGATATTTCGACACTTCTTTTTTTTTCTCTTCATCTTCTGCTATGGTTTTTCTTCTCTTTCTTTCTTTCTTACTTTTTTTTTTTTTTTTTTTTTTTGTTTTCTTTTTCTTCGTAAATATAAGAATGATGAAACCGAGAGAGAGAGAGAGAGAAAGAGAGATAGTGAGGGAGAGGGATAGAGAGCGCGCCCAAAAGAGATGGCGAAGAAGAAAAAAGAAAGAAAAAGTAATAGGGGAAAACAGAAAACGAAGAACCGTTGTTCTTATTTAATATGGAAATTATAAGTGGAAGTTTTTTCTTTACAAGCGACAGCGGGTGGCGCTGCGTCTCTGTGTTATTATTGGATGAAAAGCGGGGACCAGTAATTTATTTTTTCCAACTCTGTTTGCTTTGGTTTTTTTGTTTCATTTTCTCCTGCCATTTGAAAGAAAAGAGTATTTTCGAATAAATTATTACTCTTTTCTGCCGCGCAATCTCCCCGTCTCGATTTCTGTCGCGTTTGCTTTTTTTTTTTGCTTTTTTTTTTGGCAAGCTTAAGATTATTTTCTTTTTGCTCTGTTACGTCGTCGTCGTCGTCGTCGTCGTTCCAAGTTGAGTTTCGTTTTATTTAATCATAGCGGTGAATAAGAAATACGTCCGGTGTATAATTTTTAACTAATTATTGAAGTTGAAATGCTCGGTATACAAATACAGGCCTGGAGTATTCCTTTTTTCGGCATTTTTGTAAAAACAGAGAGGGTGCTGATGCAGCGTTAGGTACGCTATAAGCGTCAAGATGGCTCTCTATGCGAACGAACGAGCAATTTTTTCAGACCTCGACTTTGTCCATTTCGAAATTACCTCGTTGAAAATTGTACGTGGTCGCATACGTCACCAAGTTAACACTCATACAAATTCGAAACCTTTGAAAATTAATGAACTAGCGGTTGTACTGATTTAAAATATTTAAAATATTGTGGAAGCTGAAAACGTGCCCGAGTTTCCAACCTTCTCGAGCCTCACGCAATTGAAAATTTCCTGATTTACCTCTCCAGTTGAACGCAGCACAAATGCCATTATTAAAAAGTGTCAACTAGACACCTGAATGTATTTTCAAATTTGCTAATTCTCAATCAAATTACAACATTTCCTCAACTATGAACCCTTTTCTCAAGAATTAAGAAAACTAACGATTTCATGAATTTCTTCTTAAGAGTTGAGGGGGAAAAAATTTTACATTTCTGAATTTCCACATAGGTTTATCAGAATTTAATAACACAAGAGTCACAAAATTTCCAACTTCCCAACTTTTACAATCAAAAGAGTATCCAATTATGTATAAGGCTCGCCAGTTCGATGCTGGTTGCATAGATAAGAGAACTTCCCTTGAAAGCGGATGAGGAGACAAAGATACAATCCAGCTTTACAAGTGATGCTGAGCTCGATAGATTCCTCTAGCCCTGCACTAATAAAACACAAAAACTGACAAAATTTTTAGTTTTCTAAACATTCGTGCATGGGAAAATTTAGAAATTGATGATATCTCCGATCTTCGAAATTCCGCCAGTCTTAAATATTCATCAGGGTGTTACTTAAATATGAATATCGATATTTTGGCAACCTGGATCTTTAAAAAGATCATAACCACAATTTCAACCCTAACTAACCAATACTAACCAAATTCTCAAGATCATTGAACTTTCTATATGGGGTTAAACGTGGAATAAAATATAGCAAAACTGTACACGATTTGAGTTTTAGCCAATCAATGCAATTTCACTATATTACCTCTCGTGAATTCAACAAACTCATCACCCCCTCCCCCTCCCAACACATTGCAAGCCACTTTTTCCACAGAGATATCAAAAAGGCTGACGCCGAGTTTCTGGGAACTGAAACTTCATTGAAGATGATTGAATGCGCACATTGTGGCAGATTTCAAAGTCAAAACGACCTAAGTTGCACTGGTTTTCTCAAAATCAACTTTTTTTTTAGTTTTGCTCTATCCTGTCTTATATGTTAAATCTCAAAAAAAATTAAAAAGCTCGATGCACTGGTTTATATTGATGAACGTGATTAACGGAAAATTCACATTTAGATTTCCTCTTCTCACACCTTCACTACAGATAGGAATTTAAACCCAAATTCAGGATACACAGTACCCAAGTACTGGGGGATTTGATGTAGGGAATTTTATACCGAGGAATGAGTTCTAGGAGAGAAAACAGAAAGACAGGTGAAAGTTAGGAAAGGAAGGCTTTACCATACACATGCGGATGTCTAGCTCAGCTAAGGGTGGTGAGAAGAAATCCATTTTTGAAAACAGGAAAATAAGAAGTAGGTACGAACATAGCGACTAACCGAGTAGGTACCCATCCGCGAGTGAGAAATACTGCACCTACCTATACTTGATATATCGAACTATGGGATAAATTAAAAAACAATAACATTATCCAATAAACTCCAAAAATAGAAAATTTTTCGGCGACAGCAATAGCCGGAGAGAAAATAAAAAGTAATATAAGATAAAAAGTT
>FIZR01022123.1:0-18103 GCA_900060175.1 Ferrisia virgata
TGAAGGGCCAAGGTATGCTGAGAGTTGAAACTAATCAGCCACAATTGTCTGATTTTCGTAAATTTAAATTGCATTTCATCTGAATGGTGTCACTTCTTCAGTTTCCACGTCAAATTCAAGTTTGGGGCGGAATTTCGTCGAGGGGGGTTAAAATCCAAAATGATGATAATTTTCGGATTTAGTGCGAAATTTTGACCTACTTTGATATATCACATCGCTATTTTTGAGCAAATATTTCAAGGCTAAATTTTGATGGGGAGGGTGGAGGGGTGACTAAGTGGTTTATTTACATTACTTCCCACAAAACAGGAATTTTTCGCCCATTTTTTCGGGAATCGACTTTAAATGGTTTCATTCAGCAAAATTAACGAGTATTTTCTGGTTCGCATCTATATTTTGGATAAGAGAGTTGTTTTACTTTCAAAAATCGTCCAAAATGCATAAAAATTGTACTTAAAGTGCAATAGAATGCAGTTTTGCAGGGTGCGATGAAAAAAAATTACATATTTGATGTGGGGGGAGGGGAGTACCTCATGCCAAATCCGTCAAGTTTTTCTTGTTCGGATCTTGTCCCTCGAATCACATTTTTTAGGGGTCCCCCCCCCCCCCCATTGTGCAGAGATAAAATTTTGAAACTGCGCTTTTTCGAAAAAGACAGATAGTAACGAAATTTTGGCAGCTCATTTTTTTGGTTCTCAAAAATGAACGCTGAATTTGATTTCTAGAGCACTTTTTCGTGTTTGGATCGTAGACTTTATACTCATTACTATCGTTACATTTATGGATCAATAACCCCTTCAATTATTCAATTAGGCAAAAAATGAACGTAACAAAATGTTCCCTGTTTTACAACACTCACTAGCCATTCGCGACCATGAAAATTCGTTTTTCAGTTCTCTAAAAACTATATAAACCCGTTCAAATTTCACGTTAGGCAACCTATTCGCATAACGTGTTATTAGGCAAGTTTCAAGTTGGTCCAACTACTTCCCAGACACCCTGTATAATGCAATAGATAGCCGGATACCTCTACCTATGGATAACAGTTAAAGTGCGTCGAGAAAAGTACCTAACTAGAGTAATACGAACTTTACAAGTCGGTACATCGAAGGGTCGGGTATATGCAATTATTTTACATTATAGTTGAGTGGTGTGGTGTGGTGCTGCGTTCACGTTATAGCAGGCGGAACTATCACCGAGGAGCGACAAGCGACGAGGAAAAAGCGAGGGCGACTCGTATACGTAAGAGAGAACGTAGACACCAAGGCGGAACGGTGGGCAATACGCAGCGCCGTATTTCGCGTTTACACCATAAATATATAGGTACAGAAGAGGTATTAAACTTTTACAGCTTCGTCGGCATGCTTAATGGCTTTTATAGTTACAAACAATTTTCTAATACAATCGAGCTTTTAACGTAATGCGATTAAATAAACATGTCATTTTTTTCCCTCTCGGCGGCGCGTCGCGTCGCGTCACGTCGTTTACTCTTCGCTGGTTAGGTTGTCTCTTTCTTTCGTTCACACGTACACGTTACTTTTTTCTTCGTCTTTCTCTCTCTGCTAATACGAAGCTTTTCTTACTTCTCATGTACACGTCGAAAGCTGTTGTAATTTTCGTTTGATTAGTAGGTTGATTATTACGACGACAGACTAGGTTTCATCTGGTACGCTTTGCCAATAGGTAACCGTTACAGGATCTTCATTAATTGGTACACGCGTCGCTTTAGATTGCAAAAAATTACCTTCATTCGTTAGTTTCCTCGTGATTTTGCATGCGCTTTTAGTTCCCAAGCTTTATTCTCATATCGATAGAGTTCTATGCTCTTCGGCTTTTAGCCGTACAATAAGATTGCCAATTAATTACGATGATAAAAGCTCAAAACAAAGCTAGTTTACCGACATGATATGCTTTAGGTAGAGTGAATTTGAAATCGAATTAATGTCAGGCTAAGTGCCTGATGGAAGCACACTAACGATCATATGAAATTATCAAGAAATGCAACCGATATTATGGATTGAATTTTGCTTTTTTCTCGAATCTGCAACAGCTTCATCGATTCAATTATTGTACTTTCGAATTATCAGAATCCTTCCAGAAATGAAATTATTAAACATATTTACACTCAAAATGATCATCATTGTCGTCAAGTTTTTATAATCATCCTACTTTTCAGTGGCGTTTATGCTTTTTTCACGATTTTTGGGAAAAATAATTGGAAATTTTTTTTGAAAAAAGTCCTCTTGAGATAGACGTAGGACGTCACATTTTTCAAAATTTTTTAGCGATTTTCAATCGGATATTCGTAAAATATTGAACCCAATTTTTTTCAACCACTTTTCAACATTTTTCGTAGTTTTCGATTTATTTTGTTGGAATTTTTACCCATTTTTATCAAATTTTTACAAAATTTTCGACAATTTTCGCCGATTTTTTCATATTTTAGGCAAATTTTTTCCTAACTTTTCACAATTATTGATAGTTTTTAGAGATTTTTTTTTTCAATTTGGGTCAATTTTCACCCATTTTTTCTACGCTTTTTCACGATTTTCGATCAGTTTTTTGAACGTTTTAATCATTTTTATCACATTTTTACCAAGTTTTCCGATGATTTTTTCACCCATTTTTACCAAATTTTGCCCAATTATCGACAATTTTCAGTGATATTTTTGAAAATTTCGACAAATTTTAACGCATTTTTCAACCCTTTTATAATTTACAATCAATTTTCTATATTTTTTACCCAATTTTTGATGATTTAACGATTTTTATCACAGTTTAGGTCAATTTTAACCCATTTTTTGACACTTCTTTATGATTTATCATCCATATGTTGCATTTTTTACCTATTTTTAATCAAGTTTTTACCAAATTTCCAATGATTTTTAACTATTTTTTTCTATAAATAATCAAATTACTTCAATTTTTATCGATTTTAGCTAATTTTTGACGCAATTTTCGATACATACCGAGATTTATTTCAAAATTTAGGTCGATTTCCACATTTTATTCCACGTGTTATCGTGATTTTTGATAAATTTTTTGCACCTTTGACGCGATTTTTTTCGAATTTTTACAAAATTTTCGTCAATTTTTTCATCTTTTAGTCCAACTTTTACCCATTTTCGATCAATTCTTTGCACCTTTTATGTATTATTTATCAAACTTTTACCCAATTTTTGATGATTTTTAGCGATTTTTTTTCACAATTTTGGTCAATTTTGAGCTACTTTTCGAAACTTTTTCGTGATTCAAGATCAATTTTTTGTACTTTTCCTGATTTTTATTAAATTGTTATCCAATTTTCAATAATTTTCGCCGATTTTTCGATTTTTAATGATTTTTTTCATCATTTTAGGTCTATTTTTTCCCATTTCAAAACATTTTTTGTGATTTGCGATCAATTTTTTGCAATTTTTACCCAATTTTAATTATTTTGATCGATCTTTTTCACATTTTAGACCAAGTTTTAACCAATTTTCAATGATTTTCCACGATTTTTTTGATATTGCAGGTCTATTTTTACCCATTTCAAAACATTTTTTGTGATTTGCGATCAATCTTCTACGATTTTTACCCAATTTTAATGATTTTGAACGATCTTTTTCACATCTTAGATCAATTTCTACTAATTTTTGTCGAATTTTTTCCAATTTTCAATGGTTTTCAACGATTTTTTCGACATTTCAGGTCTATTTTTACCCATTTCAAAACATTTTTTGTGATTTGCGATCAATCTTCTGCGATTTTTACCCAATTTCAATGAATTTGAACGATTTTTTTCACATCTCAGATCAATTTCTACTAATTTTTGTCAAATTTTTCCCAATTTTCAATGGTTTTCAACGATTTTTTCGACATTTCAGGACTATTTTTACCCATTTCAAAACATTTTTTGTGATTTGCGATCAACTTTTTGCAATTTTTACCCAATTTTAATGATTTTCAACGATTTTTTTGATATTGCAGGTCTATTTTTACCCATTTCAAAACATTTTTTGTGATTTGCGATCAATCTTCTACGATTTTTACCCAATTTTAATGATTTTGAACGATCTTTTTCACATCTTAGATCAATTTCTACTAATTTTTGTCAAATTTTTCCCAATTTTCAATGGTTTTCAACGATTTTTTCGACATTTTGGGACTATTTTTACCCATTTCAAAACATTTTTTGTGATTTGCGATCAATCTTCTACGATTTTTACCCAATTTTAATGATTTTGAACGATCTTTTTCACATCTTAGATCAATTTTTACTCATTTTTGTCGAATTTTTCCCAATTTTCAATGGTTTTCAACGATTTTTTCGACATTTTGGGACTTTTTTTACCCATTTTAAAACATTTTCCTGCGATTTTTACCCAATTTCCAATGATTTTCAACGATTTTTTCATAATTTCAGGTCTATTTTTAGCCGTTTCAAAGCATTTTTTGTGAATTTCGATCAATTTTCTGCATTTTTTATGTATTTTAGTCAATTGTTTACTCAATTTTCGACGATTTTCAGGAATTATAAAACATTCATTAATGAATTGATTTCATAAATTGGTTAAATTATCTTAATATGGAATATTGAACACCGAGAATTGGAAACTATATTCTGATTTTTAACATGTATTCCGTAAATTTTAAAATTTCGATTTTAGCAGAGAAAAATGTCTTAAAAAATATTTTTCTTCCATGAATGAACAATGCTCCTATCCACCTCACTTTACGAAAATCTGGTTAAAAAAGAAATGCATGGCGATGCATTTTTTTCAAGCTCATTTAGACTGCTGTCCTATAAATCTTGAGCTAAGCAATTTTTCACATAATGTTTTTACTTATTTCATCAGCCTTTATCCAAGTCCCCGCATTATTTTCTCAAAATTATTAAACTTATGATTTTTCGTGTTCGCAACGCAGCCATACCAAAACTAGACAGTATGTAGACGGGAAAAAAAAACACAGTACATGTAGGCACCTCCCCTGAAGTACCACGCAATATACAACCATTCAGGCAGATCGGTGATAGACTAGTGTGATCATTTCCTCGCTAATTTTAGGATTTTTAAAAGATACCACGTCATGTTGCTCAATACTGCTCAGAACAAATTTTTTCATCCCAAGAAATAGATTTCATCAATTAAGCTCTCCTTCTCTCCACTGCAGGTCTATATTAGGGTGGGTTGTTTTTGACTTTTTTTTTGAAAATCAAACCCTAATAGGGCAAAATATTTGTGCAGTGGGGTCAAAAAAACGTGGTAAAAATTTCAGCCACCCATCTCTTGTAGAAATTTTAATTTGGCTCTAAAGTGGTTCAAAATTTGAAAAAAAAAATTATATTAGAAATAGTTTCAGTACAACTGGGTTAATATTTAGATATAAAATGATAATTCAAAGGTATTTTAGTGTACTAAAATAACTACTATTGACAAAAGGACTGGTCGTATTTAACTAAGTACTTTAACCCATCCGAAATCTTTCTTTATATTTGGTAAATTTCCACTCACTTCGCCTTACCAGATTGCAAGTAATTTCAATTGTTAATTTTTATTGTCTAGTAAACTGTACTGACGTAGCATTTGCTATTTTTAGTCAGGTTTTTCGAAGGGAAACCATGACTATTACGATCGTCCGGTCTGATATGTTTTTTTTTTTTTATTTATTTTATTTAGTTCTTTTGAGGGAAAAAATTAATTACTCCGCCCCATACCGTTCAAAATTGCTGAAATTTGAAATTTCGCCAAAACTCGCCGACAGTATTTTTCAATTACAGTTTGAACGGTCCATGGTCCAAATTGAGGGAGGTTCATTTTTGGGAATGGGGGGTAAATAGGGGTGAAAAGACGAAAAGTGAAAAGTTTCACTGCCAATCGATAGGAAATCAAAAGATCTGTAACATGTCCAAAAATCGATTACAGCCCAAGAAATCGGTCCATGTGGACCATTTTACAAATATTTCAGCAATTGCTCGTCTGTACAGGTCTTACTAATTCACTTAGAGGGTTGAAACTTGCAAAGGTAGTGGACAGTAGCGCCCAGGGTATGCTTTTTGGGGTTCTCGACTCGCCATCCCTAACCCATCCCATTACAGCCCCCCCCCAAAACAGTCAACGTTTTCGATTAATTACTCACCTGTACAGGTCGCCCTAATTGAGCTAGCACCTTGAAACTTTGTATACAGGTCGAGAAGATATGCAGTGTGTGCCTTTTGTAGGTCTCAACCGTCCCTGTCCTAATGGACCCCTACTACAGCCCCAGAAAGGGAATTTTTTTCCGATTCTTTTCAAATTTAACGATAAATATG
The DNA here is from genome assembly GCA_900060175.1 of Ferrisia virgata. Classification (NCBI taxonomy): domain Eukaryota; kingdom Metazoa; phylum Arthropoda; class Insecta; order Hemiptera; family Pseudococcidae; genus Ferrisia; species Ferrisia virgata. The sequence goes on from FIZR01022123.1 coordinate 6,293, forward strand.
GGTAGTCTTAATGCATTTCCATGGAAATCTTTTTTCACCATCGATTTCAACCCGACGATGACAAAGAAGCTCCCTGTTTAAAAGTGTACCTACGCTTTTTTCCAAATTTGTGTTCAAGCTGTGGCAATTTATTATCGCGGGAGGAAATACAGGAATAAAAAAGTGTACCACTCTAAATTATCGATAAGATGTATTCAAAACCTGTACGACGAATTAGGGACGCGAACAACAGGAAAACCTGACTGCAAAAGCATCGCAACGCAATGATTTTTTTATTTTTTATTTTTTTATTTTGAACTTTTATTTTATCTGATTCTCCCGAGGGAAAAAATTAATTACTCCGCCCCATACCATTCAAAATTGCTGAAATTTGAAATTTCGCCAAAACTCGCCGACTGTATTTTTTAATTAAAGTTTGAAACGGGCGATAGTCCAAATTGGGGGAGGTTCATTTTTGAGCATGGGGGTAAATGGGGGTGAAAAATCAAAAAGTGAAAAAATTTCACTGCCAATCGATAAGAAATCGAAAAAACTGTAACATGTTCAAAAAGGAATTGTCTACGTCGATTACAACCTAAGAAATCGGCCCATTTGGGCCATTTTACAAATATTTCGACAATTGCTCGTCTTTAGAGGTCTTACTAATTCACTTAGAGGGTTGAAACTTGCAAAGGTAGTGGACAGTAGTGCTCAGGGTGTGCTTTTTGGGGTCTCGACTCGCCATCCCTAACCATCCCATCACAGCCCCCCCCCCCAAAAAAAAACATTAGTCAACGTTGTTAATTAATTGCTCACCTGTACAGGTCGCTCTAATTGAGCTAGCGCCTTGAAACTTCGTACACAGGTCGGGCGGGAGATATGCAGGATGTGCTTTTTATGGGCCGCAACCATTTCTGTCCAAATGGACCCCTTCTACAGCACCGGAAAGGGTATTTCTTTTCGATTTTTTCCAAATTTAACGATGAATATCGGAAATTGTAATATATGTGACATGTTTTACGATATCATACCATATGTCGGAAAAATCAATTTCGATTTTTTTGGCTCATCGGATAGAAAATTTTTTTAGCTTTCAAACAAAAAAAAAAAACACCCGAAATGGTTGAAACCGCTTCCCGTAAGCAAATTTTGAATACTTCGATTTTGTGTAGGTAAAAAAAGTAAAAATTTGAGAAAACGAGGTTCAAAATTTTCAAACAGTTTCTGTACCATGCTTTAGTGAAAACCTCACCACCCGACTTATGGTATGATTTCGGCTGCAAAAATGAAAACGAAGATTTGAGGTAGAAGACGATATCTCCGAGGGTTCTATCAAGTGTCAGCTGATAGAGTAGGGTTCATAGCATGCGAAAATGCAAAAATAAAAAATCTGTTTTTTTTTCGACGCAATTCGATTATATATATTTGCCTCTTCTGCAAAATTCACTTTTCCGACATATGGAATGATATCGCAAAACACCGTCACATATATTCCATAGACGGTGACGAAGAAATCAAAGGTCGGTCGTCTATTTAAAAGTGTACCTATGCTTTTTTCCAAATTTATATTCAAGCCATGGCAATTTATTTTCATGGCAGGAAATACAGCAATCAAAAAGTATACCACTTTACAATTATCGATATGATGTATTCAAAACCTGATTCCGTTATTTCCATTTTCCAATTTACTCGCTACTACAAAGGCCCTTATAAAGGCGGTTCACATTCAAAAATCGTCTCAAATAATCTTTTTGAGTAAAACTAATCGTACTGAAGCTATTTCTGATTTTCTAACTTTTTAATAAATTTCAATCGCTTTAGAGCCGGATTGAAATTTCTACAACGGATAAGGGGCTGAAATTTTCACCATGTTCTTTTGACCCAGCTCCACAAACAATGTGCCCTATTACGTTTCGATTTTCGAAAAAAAAAAATTCAAAAAACGATCCACCCCAGTTTAGATAGTAGGCAACTTGGTTCACGTGATAATTTCAACAGTGTCGTATTCTCGTTCAAATTAATCCAACGTTTTCATTTTCAATCATTTTAGAGTCGACAAAAACGCATTGAATTTTTTCATTCAAAAATATTTCACGGATTCGATACTCGTATATCTGCTCGGTAGGGAATTCGAGCGCTTTGGAATGCAAATTTCGGACGCTGCTCAAACGCACTGCGGGCTGAGAGGCAAGAGGTTGGCATACCGTACCAATATACCTTTTTTACGAACATACCCTTTTGAGATAGGTTAGCCAAGGGAAGCATTTTACTACTTATTGCGAAAAAAAAAAAGAAAAAAAAAACGCTTTCCACGTGTACCTAGAGCTACACGCAGACCGATGGGCTGGCATTACACGTACACGGTATATGATATCGGATACGATAGGAGACGACCGACGACGGTACTTGACACGTATTATGTACCTCTAAGTATGCACTCGTACGTACCCATACGACTACATAATACGCGCGGTAGACAGAGAAATAACTCACCGAGAAGAGGTTATAGGTGGTATGCACTCTCATAAGCGCAGCATGTACCGCTGTACACCGCACCGTGGACAAGTAAGTACGTATACGGTACTAGAGAGAGACAGAGACAGAGGCAGAGACAGACACAGAGCGAAGAAAAAAGAGTCGAACGATGAGAAGTCGGCCCTCGGCGCGACGCAGCGACCGGCCTGAATAGCAGCGAGCTATAGAACGCGAACTCGACTCGACTCGACGCGGCGGAACCGCCGTCCGTCCGCCGCGCCCAGCCACATCGCCGTCGCGTATACCAACTGCAAGGCGTGTATAATTACCGAAACCAGACACGAACGCGTTTCGCGAACCTTTTTAGGAACAACTTGGAAACCATTAGCGAAACGCCGCCGGTTGATTAAGACTTCCAAAGAAGCGATTACCTCGGCCGAATAGAGCCATATATATATATATACACATATACATTACACACAGCTAGCTAGCTAGCTAGCTAGCTAGGTAGGTATAGGTACTCGTACATTTGACGTGTTCGTGTCTCGCAGACTCGGCTCTCGTCTATTGCTTTTTCTTCTCTCTTCTCTTTCTCTCTTTCTCTCTCTCTCGCTCTTGCATGCACCGTGCACCATGCACCGTTTTACACAGTTCAGACCACTCTGCTGCCAGATGGAAAGTCGGACCGCAAAATCGCGAAATTCAAGTCGCTGCCTCTGGGATACCGCGCAACTGCTACGTCGTGGTCGTGGTCGTCGTCGCCGATATGTCCTTCCTGTGTGTGTGTCCAACGGTCTTCGGTCTTCGGTCGTCGTCTCAGCCAAGCCATCGTCTTGTATAAGTGTACTTTTTTTTTTCTTTTTATTTCGCCTTCGTCTTCTTTACCTCTTATGTTACTCGTCCTCGTCCTCCTCTTCTTCCATCACTTCTTCGGCGCGGCTCAGCTCGGCTGCCCGGTTTCGTATACATATATATATATATATATTTTTTTTTATACATACGTAGTATGTACAGTCTATCGGTGCGCGGTATCTTTGTCTGGTCTCGCGGACCACTTTCTACGTAAGAGCGGATTGGGATTATGTTACTGGCGAATACACGCTTCAGGTTTTTTTTTTTTTTTTCATTTTGTTTTGCTCAGCTTGGCCAATCTTCCTCTACCTTCTTTTTCTACGCCATCGTCGTCGTTCTTCCAGACGTTCACACCAATACTTCTTAATTGACGTCGAGGTATGGATTTATTGCGGTCGTCGTAGGGTGTATATAGCTTTACGTACCTACGTATATTGCACCTTGGTACATGAGTCGTCGAGCAACGTGTGTACTGGTTGGTTCAGTCCGGCTCGCCGGAGATGCTTCAGTATTCGCCATCCAGTACCCGTATAAGTCTTCGCGTATTTCGACATCGATCACTTTCTAACTAGGTAAAAGGTCCCGCCGAATAATTATTTTATTTATTTGGCAAAGTAAACTTTCCAACTGAGTGGAAAGGTTAACGTGGCCAGAATTGAAGGTTCGATTTCATGCCAAGTTTCGTTTTACACTTTTATCACGCAAGCGTTCGCATAGCAGGTGATGCCGATGCCGTAGGATTTGAAATAGGAGTAAAATGGCAAGCAATGCAACGTCTTGAAAACTTCGTGGTATGTTTGAAAAACTAGCTCCTCGCAGGACGATTTTTAACCACACTCGGATTTAAGAAATTACCTAATTAAAATTTCCATATTGTCTAAAAAGGACATACTAACCACCGTTCTTCATCTGCAAATTTCCTCTATTGAACTAATCGATCAGCATTTCAACGACCTCAAGTAGTGATCGCATATCGGTGCTTTTTTAAGTATCGATAATTATCGATATTTTTGGATAAGTAGTTGAATGAAAAAAAAGTACGCTTCCTTGCTAAATGGTTCAATGGGGCTAAAAAGTCGAAACCCCCTAAAACGCACATCAAGTGTCCCTATAGACAGGACACACTCAATTTCAACTTCACAGCTCAATTTGGAGGGGAGTTAAGCGAGGAACAAATTCTAAAAACTAAAAAAAATCCACCAAACAGCCATATATTGAAGGCTTAGGGGGGAGGGGGCAATAGGGCTGAAAAGTTGAGTCTCCCAAAAGGCGCATCTAGAGCCCTTACTTAGTGTACATAGATAATTTCAAATTCCTGACTCAATTAGAAGAGGGGAGTTATGCGAGGAACAAACTCTAAAAATTGAAAAAAAGCCACTAAAAAACCATATATCGAAGGTTTAGGGGGGAGGGGGACAATAGGACTGAAAAGTCGAGTCTTCCAAAAGGCGCATCTAGAGCCCCTACTTAGTGTACATAGCTAATTTCAAATTCCTAACTCAATTAGAAGAGGGGAGTTATGCGAGAAACGAACTCAAAAATTGAAAAAAATGACCAAAAAACCACATATCAGGGACAGTGAGGGGGTGAAATGAACCTGTAAAGTGGAGACCTTCAAGAAAGACATCAAGGACCTCAACTACATGAGCATACCTAATTTCAAGTTCTTAGCACAATTTGGAGGGGAGTTATGCAAGGAACGAACTCAAAAAACTCCAAAAATGAGAAAAAGCGATCAAAAAAACTACTTTTTTGGGGGTGTAAGGGGGTGTAACGGTGATAAAAAGTTGGAACCGCGAAAATACACATCTATAACCCTAACTGAATGTACGTACCAAATTTCAACTTCTTAGCTCAATTTGGTGGGGAGATAGTGGAGAAACAGCCGTTTTTCAGAGTCAAAAAGGGGGAAAACCCCCATATCTCCCCTTCTAATTGACTTGGGAGGTTGATTTTTGTAAATGTTATACAACTATTGATTCTCTATCAATTGGCTTGAAAAAGGGTAATTTTTACGCTTCTGACCCCTCAACACCCCTTCCCCAAATTGGGGCATAGCTGAATTTTGATCCAAGTTCATCCCCACTCATATGTACCTAATCCGCTGCCAAATTGAGCCGATTGACCGAATTGGAGCGATTTTGGTCGGTATCGAGCGGATTAAATGATTTTAATGTTTGAATCAGACTAGTGAAACACCAAAACGCCTCTCTGCAGGTCACAGGGGAAAGGAGATTACAGAAAATTTTTCTAAATAGTTACTCACCTAATTCCCACTAGAGAGCGCTGTTATTTGGCACTAAAAATTACTTTTTTTTACCCTTCAAAACGAATTTCACATGCAACACTTTTTTTAAATTTTTCCTGCAATCTGATTCGTTGAGATTTTCATGGGTTATGGTAGTGATCACACTGATCAGCTGATGTGACTTCAGATAGTTTACAGTTATTGTTGTTGTTGTTGCTTGTTGATAAAAAATATTATCAATATTCATTAGTTTAGGCTGATCGAAGTCATCCAATCAAAATGCAAAAAAAAATTTTCAGGGCCAAATATCAGTAACTATTTACTAAATCCGTGTCTATAACTCATACGAAGCGATCGAACATAAAATTTCCTAAAACCAATAAAACGTATTTTGTGAATAAGTATTTTTTGAGGAGGAGGTGAAAATGTAAAAATCTATTCAGGAGGGAGGGGGGAGTCAAATGATACATTTTAGGTCGAGTTGTTGAAAAAATGCATTTAGTTATTTTATGATGAGTTCTTCAACTTTGAAGGACTTTAGGTCTATCTCTGATTTACAAAGGGGGGGGGGGCGGTTGGGGTAGTGAAGATTTAGTGAAAAAAAAAACAATAATTGACTGGAAACCATTGGTCTGTTAGATCGGCTTATCAACAAGAATTCATTCGCGATCGCGAATCAAAAACAAATATATATATTATCTACTCACCAACTCATTTTTTTTCATTTCATAATTCTAGATGCAAAAATTCACCAACCTGAAACAAAAGAAAAAATTAATTCGAGATTAGTCATCATAGCGATCATTGTAAGAAACGAATATAAATCGAATACGTCCACATTCGTTGGAAAATTCAACTTTTTTGAAACTATAAAAAGTGCACTCTACAGGGTGTCTGGCGAGAGGATATCGAGACTTGATAACCAAAAGAACATGCCAGATAAAGAAGTTGTCTACAGTTAAAATTGAAGGAGCAAACGAAGAGTTTAAAAATTTTTTAGGATAAAAAATGGCTCATAGCTCCTTCTATCTTCATTTTGGGTGAAAAAGGAAGAGAATATCATTTGTTCAAATTTTTATGCACTATTCATATTCATCATTACTTCGTTTGAAAGATTCCATTTCGATTTATTTGTTTTAATAACCGCAAAAATCCGATCTTTCATGTCGAGTTTTTGATCAAAAACTTCAAATTAAAAATCAAATACTGAACTCAGACATTTCAATAAAAAATCAAAAAATCAAAAATATCACACCGAAAACATAACGCTTTTACAGAACGGCTCTTCAGGCCTAAGACATATCCATGTCAACTCAGATATTTTAACATGAAATCTAAAAATCAGCCGTGCTCATCTTCCATTGTAAGTTTTGTCAAACTTTTTTACCCTGACATATCCACGTTGATACTTTAACATGAAGTTCAGAAATCAAAACGTCACATTTTAACATTAAATGTAAAAGTCATTAATAATAATCTTTATTTTTTTTAATTTTCCTATTTTTTAATTTTTATATTCTTTTGTTAACATCGATTGAAGTTTAATAGCGTATTCTACAAAAATCGTCAACAATTGATTGTCAACAAAAATCGTCAACAATTGATTGTCATCATTAGATGACAGTTGTTGGTCCTACAACAGTGCGACGTCATCATTGGACTAACATCAGTGGAATTGTTTTATGAAGGATTGATTTCATGATTTTCAGTTGAAATGTTGAGAAAAATCAGAGATGTTATTAATGGACTATCAACAGTGTGACGTTACCATTGGACTGACATTAAAGGACTTATTTCATGGATTGATTTTATGATTTGAAATCGAAGTGTTGAGGAAAATTAGAGATTTTATTAGTGGACTATCAACAGTGTGACATTATCATTGGACTTACATCACTGGACAGATTTTTATGACCTGGAAAGACATCAGTGGACTTGTTTTATGAAGGATTGATTTTATGATTTTCAGTTAAAATGTTGAGAAGAATTAGAGACGTTATTAATGGTCTATCAACAGTGTGACGTTACCATTGGACTGACATTGGTGGACATATTTTATGAAGGATTGATTATCAACAGTGTGACGTTATCATTGGACTTACATTAGTGGATAGATTTTTATGGCTTGGAAAGACATCAGTGGACTTATTCATTCTTACTTAATTATCTCTCAGCGCGAGTTTTTAATCAAAAACTTCAAATCTAAAGTCACATACTCGACTTGGACATTTCAACATAAAGTCCAAAAATCAGCCATACTCGTCTTTCATTTTTTGTTTTACCAAACTTTGCCATCCTTGAGACATATCCATGTTAACATTTCAACATTAAATGCAAAAATCAAAAACGTAACGTTTTCACAGAATGACCCCCAGCCCTACGAAATATTCATATCAAAATTTTTTAGCATTATTAAACACTATCTGGTCTTGTTAGACAATATCGCTCAGATAATCAATCTAATTATTCATTCTTTAGTACTAAATTTTTACTACCATGTTCTAAGTGATACTCATTCCGAAATAAATCTGTTTCAAATAATCTCGATAAATATTCAATCGCAAAACCAAAACAGCTTCTATTACGACCTCCGGACCCAACTAAAATTTCGTCAAACCAGCAGCAGAAGGCGAGCGATACAGAAACAAGTGTACGGCAAATGACGTTCAAGCAATCCAGCACGCTGAAAATATATAAAAAGAATACTATCCACACACATTAGCCATTCGTCTTATACGCCTCTCGTAGCCATCGCCGCACATACATAAACGTACAAGTAAATAAGTAGAAGTGCCACATCTCTCAACATATGGATCCGATTAATCTGCAAAAACGTCATCATCCTTTCTCTTACTCTCGGTTAACCCTCCCGCTGTGCTGGCGGTTGTATATTCGCGGCTGGAGCTCCGCTTTTTCAAAAGTGGCGCTCAACCTGGTACAAATACTTATTACAAAACGCAGCTTCTATCGTGAGATCCGCGAACCTCTTATTTCTTAGCACCCAGCAACGAATTTCACGCACGTTCGAGTTCGCCCACGTGGTAGCTATAGCAAAACTAGACTAATGGCGAGAAGGGTTCCATAGGTTTACGAAAAAACCATACACGTGCAAATTTTCCATGTCGCGTAAGTCTTCTACCATACGTACAACAACGTAACGTAAGCACAAGCACCACCATCACCATCACCAACTACAACTACCACTACCACTACTGCCACTTTTCTAAGGCATAAGCCAAAGGAAGCCGATAAAGCCGTAGGCAGGTATTCAACATGTGCCAGAGACGAATAATTATACCTATCTACATAGCCTATACTCTTATTCTAGCATCTCTCTCTCTCTCTCTCTTGAATCTCAACTATATACGTATATATTACATACACACACACACACGTACACGTACAATGAATTTCGCGAATATCTTACATTTCACGTGTATGTTGTACGAGTGTGTTAGTGTATGTGTAGCGTAGCTATCCGACGTACGTATAATTTAGGCGCTAGTTCGTCGTAAAATCCTCTCGCAGATAAACAAAGGGCGGCTTGAGTGCGCTGTCGAGATGCGAAAAATCGCCTCCTTCGGTATCGTCGTCGACGTCGTGAACACGGGGCAGAGCAGGGCAACCGGAGAGCTAACACGCAGCAGTAGTGCTTTTTCCATCTTATACTACGCTCTCGTACACTCTTCCTCCTCTACCAATCACCCATGTATCTTTCTCTGCTTGCTCGTCGACGAGCACACGAGAATTCTATTTACTCTTTATCGCTATACTACGTATTAGGTATATATTTTTTTTTTTTGCCTCCTATCGCGTATCGTATATGGTCGTGTGTAGCCAAAGCGCGTCCAATGTTTCTTTTTTTTTTTTTTTTGGTTGTCTCTCTTGACGAAGGATACACATCGAGCGAGGGAAAAGAAGAAGCAGCGACGGAAAAAAAAAAAAAAAAAGACGAAAAATTGCAGAACGTGACGTATTTTTGATATTCTGGACAAGACTCGTAGTTGACCTGGATTTTTTTCCACTTTTTTTCTACGCTCCTTTTTCCTTTTTTTTCTTTTTTTTTTCTTCTTTTTTATCATCATCCCATCTTCGTTCGTGTGTTCATTTCATCCTTTCCGGCGACGGGACGCGCGAGAATTTCCAACGCTGTCGTGGGCTTTTTACTCTCTCGATACAGGCGAAGTACAACACAAGAGAGTGACTGAGCGAGCGAGCGAGAGAAAGCAAGAAAAAGAGAGAAAGACAGACAGACAGCGAATAGAGTATACGTCGTCGCCGTTTTTAAGCGATTTTTAAGGGGCGAGAATGTTGTCGTTGTCGACGTCGACGTCGTCGTCGTCGTCATCGAGTAAAAGGCGTTCGTCGGGTACATTTCGCTCGTTCATTTGGAGGCTAAATTTTCAACGACCAAAGACGTAGCTAGCAATTTTCACGCACTACTTCGACGTTAGCATCAGCCTTCCCCCTTCCGCCACCGCTATATGTATACCAGTATAAGAGTGTAGTATATGGTGCCAATATACGACCATCATCTAATACACGTACTGCTCGTTGATGCCTGGTGCTCTACTCCGGTACAGTACAACACAATATCGAGACGGTACAGAAAGAACGGTAGGTGGAGGGTGCAGCGAGCGAAATACGAAGAGATGTTGATGCTGCCTGCACAGAACGCAACGCGGCGCGCAGTATGCTACGCCCAACGACGATAACGTAATTTTCGAGATGAATTATTTACTCGGCGGTTTTCCTCGCTCGCACAGGCACACAGCATCCTCTCACCACACAGCGTACACGCTAACATAGGCCGGATACCAACAATACCCGACTGGAGAAAATTTTTTTACCCCTCCCTTTATAATTGGCAAATCCTACCATCCGACGAGCCCTGCTGCTGCTCTACACGGATAACCGACCGAGAGCGGATTAGTAATTAGGTGGCTTTACGCCGAATACCCTTTTTTTCGCCCCCCCCCACCCTCCTCCTCCCTGGTACCGTCGCATCGTCGCTCTCTCTCTCTGTTACACCCGCACCTCCTACCTACTTATCTACCTGCCTGTCGACCGAACGAATGAACGAACCGCGTGCCGGGTTTAAATTAATTTTTTTTTCCTATCTTTCTCCCCCGCCCGCCCCCCTTTCATTCTTTCGTACCGAATGGACGCCTTAACCGTACAGCCGAGTTTAATTTATAAACCGAGTGATTATTTTGGATAGGTATAGGTACGAAAAAGAAAACAGGGGGGGGGGAGGAAAAAAAAGCGACGAAAAGTCTACCTAAGAAGCGTGTGTATAGAGGTAAACGTAACCGAGCCGAAAAGAAAGATGGTGTAGTTTGAATTTTGTTTTCTTTATTCGAAAAAGTTGTACGTAAGATGAAAAATAGGTATTTGAAAAGTTTCGTCTAGACCTCGAAATAGGCTGCGTTGAATATTTCATCTTTCTTATAATATTATACTCGATGTTTTTCCGGCACGACCATCGAACATCGACTATTTCAAAATATCGTGTTCGATTTTCTGCTAAAGAAGAAATAAAATATATTTCGAACACGATATTATCGTATCACAATACCAGGGTGTTTTGGGGAGTGGAGGATAATATTAAGTGGGGTGGTACACTAGACCTTGTGTACATGTGCGTTATGATGGTTGCCTACCTATTTGGAAATTCATATGGCTGCTGCGTGAAAAATTTTATTTTTCATTTTTTTAAACTACGTTCTTTAGAATTTTTATTGTAACGTTTGAACGAAAATGGTAAATTTTTCCCTGTTGGTCCTAATTTGTAGAAGAAAGCGTGTCGAATAATTTGGATGATTAGGAGAAGAATAAATGAGTTACATGTAAAAAAAATCTTGCAAACATTTTTATTTTCGAAATATTTTTAAAAAGTTCGAAGTAACATGCCAATATTATGCATCAAGAGTATAGCCCTAAGTTTGCTCTTTCAAAATGGTTCTGTCCTTCAGGTCCTTATCACTCTTAGTTTTCAAGTTATAAAATATTAAAAACTCAAAGGATACAATAAAATTACTCCAAATTTATTACATGTCCTTTTTGAGTTTTTTATCAGATCTTTTTGTGATTACAAAGCTGATCCATGAGTATGAAAAATTATTAGTTCCTTTGTTTTTGTAAATTTTGAACGAACGAGTGTACGAAAACGTAGATATAAGAGTTACAAAAAAAATATAATAAAAAAAAGCAAAATCAAATTTTATATTACGTTTAAGTCATCTGATTTTAATTTC
>FIZR01022125.1:0-11091 GCA_900060175.1 Ferrisia virgata
CATTATTATTTTGATTTTGACTTGTTTGATGATATTTTTATAAAATTTTCAATTTCTTTTCGTTCGCCGCCCCAAAAGCGTTGCGCCCAAAAGCGTTGCCTATGTTGCCTATTGGTAAATACGCTACTGATTAAGGGGTCCCTACTTTTCAGCTGTATTACACTCCCTCACAGCCTCAAATATGCGGCTGTTTGGTCGTTTTCCCTTATTTTTCGAATTGGAGTACTTTAATTTTTGCTCCCTTATAACTTGCCGCCCGAGAAACCGTTCACCCATTCCTCCCTCACTACACCTTTGGCTACACCAATACTGAAACTCCAAGTTCGAAAAATTTTATCAACAGAAACAAATGCCTACTAAACCTTGCCCTTCGCTGGCTACCAACTTGAATCGACGACTGACACAGTACGTTCATGAAATTCCCTCGCCAAAGAGCACGCATTTCCCCGGGGTAATGAATTTTTTAGTCATTCGTGCCATTCGCTGCTATCCATAAAGATGATCTCGCTAAATAAAACAAACAAAGGAAAAAAAATACTCGTTCCAGTATTCACCATCAGTCGTCAATCAAACAGTAGCTCCGCACTGCGCTGTCGACAATACCGAAATACCTTCGGATCTAAAACACTCGCACAAAACGAAACAATGAAAAAATAAAAAAGAAACATGACACATGACAGTTCAACTTTTACCATTTCGCTGATCTCTGTTGGAGCAATGCGAGTATAGTAGATTTTATACAGACACAAAAAGGGAGAGCACCCGCGCGCTATGCCGGAGTAGGTTGAATCGAGCTTATAACTAGTTAAAGTCAAATAATCCATTAAGAGAAAATGGTATTTCAGTATCAGTGCGAGTATGTTTATTACTAGTACACGGTTCGGCTGCGGTATAGCACAATGTACATACTACATATACACTACCTACATACGATTATGTGTATGCTGTAATAGTACTATGTAGGGTACTATGTGTATGTAGAGCGATAGGCAAGAGGCAAGCTCGTTGTCTCATCGTAATGTAAGCTAACATTATTCATGCAGTAGCACTAAGGCATCATCAATGAAACGTCTGATAGGGTCTATTGTGTGTGACTATATGTATAGGATCGAGGGTGCAAAGTGTTAATATTGTCTTTCACCCTTATATGACTTGTTGGCGGCGGTGGTTTACGCAACATTTCCATTATTTACAAAAGGGGAGATTTATATTTTACGGCTAATAAGAAAACAAATCAGAACATGTTAGTTTATTTAATGTTCGAATAGTCGAGCGTTTATTAAATCCTATACATGCTGTATTTTTATCGAATTTTATCGCGATAACGCGTGCGCGATATTTAATTAAACTTTAAATCAAGACTGTCAATGTTTTCCGTTTACATACAAAGAATTGGATTTTCAAAATTGTGTATCTACCTGTATTGCACAGTGTGTTGTGCACTAAGCATGGGACTTATTTTTCAGTCCGAATTTTCAAGTCAAATCATCAATGAAAACCGAGCTAATGTGGTAAATCTCCCTATTGAACTACAGAGGAGGAAGGGAAAGGGGATAAGAGTATGAATAAAAAACGTTGTGTTATCTAGAAGACCGTTAATCAAGCATTATTCATTCCATCTGAAAACACCTCCACAAAATGTCACACTCTACAAGAAACCCGAAGGAAAGTTGCACTCAGCAGGAAACCTCTTAAAAGGTCTCGTCTAATAGAAATGTTCTTAGAAGGTCGCACCTTGCGGAAAACCCCTGGAAAGATTGTCTCCTGCAGGAAACCACTGAGAAGATTGCATCCTTACAAGAAACCTCTGAAGAGTTCGTATCCTAGGAAACTACTAAGAAGTTTCACCCAACCGAAAAATTTCTGAAAAGTTCTGCCTCTGATAACGCTTATGGGAAGTTCGTACCCTACAGAAAACCTTTGAGAAGATTGCAGTGCCGCTGGAAACCCCAGAGAAATTTGCGCCTTGCAAGAAACCTCTGGAGACATCACAACCTGAAGGAACCTCTGAGAAGGTCCCATCTTGGACAAAAGTTCTAGGAAGGTCGCACCTTGCAAAAAATCCCAGGAAAAGCTCAACCTTGCAGGAAACCTCTGGGATGGTTGCATCCTGCAAGAAACTTTCTAGGAGAGTGTACGCTGAGGAAACTTCTGGGAAGGTTGCACCTTGCAGAAAAGTTATGGGAAGATTGCATCCTGCAAGAAACCTCTAAAGAGTTTATACCCAAGAAAACTTCTTGGAAGATCATGGCTTGAGGAAACTTCTGAGAAGGTTCACCCAGCAGAAAACCGCTATGAAGTTCCACCTGCGGCAATGCTTCTGGAAAGGTTACACACTACAATAAACTTCTAGGAAAATTGCACCCTGCTGGAAACCTCTCAGCAGGTTACATCCTGCATGAAATTCCTGAAGAGTTTTTACTCGAGGAAACTTCTTAGAAGGTTATGCCTTAAGGAACCCTTTAAGAAGTTCCACCTTTGACAATGCTTCTGGGAAGCTTGCGCCCTAAAGAAAACTCCTGAGAAGATTGCACCATGGAGAAAACCTCTGGGGAGATTGTACTGTGAGAAAACTTCTGGGAATATCACACCTTGAAGGAAACCTCTAATAAAGTTCCACCTTGAACAAAATTTCTGGGAAAATCGCACTCTGCAGAAATTCTTTGGAAAAATGGTACTCTACACATAACCTCTGAAAAGGTTGTGCCTTGAGGAAACTTCTGGTAAAGTTATACTATGCAGGAAGTCTCTAGTTGCCATTTGGAGCTTTTTTCAGTATACAACCTGAAGATGGACCACACTATTTTGGATCATGTTAATGGTGGGTTGGATGTATATAAGTGAGATTTACCTTTTAGTTGTGCCCAAATTTGGAATGTGCTGAGGGGCTTATATTACAGAAAATCGTTTGTTTTTAAACCAATCAATAGATAGTCAAAATTTGTGTAACATATCCAGAAATCAGCCTCTCACGCAGTTCAGCTAGACAGTTGAAATTTGATATTATGCATGTTTAGTAGAACTCTTTGATGTGCCTTATGGGAATTTTTTATTTTCTGAGTTTATCTTGCACATGCTTAAAAAGTGTCACCAAAGAGAGACTAGGGGGGGGGAGAACTCTTCTAAAAAAATTTTGAAACCTGCCCGGCCTCCCCCATTATTCCTTTTTCTATGCATAAGAGCTATATTTATCTCAGATTTAAAATCAGAACCATTGAAAATGTTGTAAAAACCTAAAAAAATAAAACGAAGACTGAAAGCTAAATTTCAAATTCTGTTATGAGTAGCTAGAAGCCAAAAACTAAACTTCACATTTTTGCTTGCAGTCCCAGAACTTTTTCGTTGGTTTCTCCAAATTTTTGAGTTTGCTTCACACACATTTCCCCAATAAATTGGGCTAAATGGTCGAAATTTAGCATGCACGTTTAGTAGGGGTCCTAGATGTGTTTTTTTTTTAAAGTCGTTAAGATCTCATAAGTGGAGATAAAAAAGAGCACGAAGGAGCTTAATCCCTCCAAATTGAGGTAAGAGGTTGAAATCTGATATGCGAATTTTGTACAGGTCCAAGATGTGCCTTTGGAGGGTTCCGACTATAAACTCGGAAATCAATTCTCATCCCATACCACTAATAGGCCTAAAAAAAGAAGTATCGCAGCTCGTTTAGTGCTACTTTTTAGCAGACTCAACCCGCTATCGCGATCATTGCAGTCTCTTTGTTGTTTTATTCATTCATTTTCTAACGCGATAACTCGAGTAAAAATAGTCCAATTTTCTTGAAAATTTCACCTTACATTCAGATTATTGGTGCTCAGAGCTGATTAGATTTTGAAACCAAATGGTCCATTAGGGACAGAGGTACTTTTTTCAGTGTCACAATTGTGCCTTTTCCTCATCAGATTTTGGGATCAAATGGTTCATTGGCATACTATTTTGGATTTTTGGACCATAGTCCAATAGGGAACGGGTTGATGACGTCATCAAGAACCTAGTGTAAGTCAGCTTTTTCGAAATGAGCTGAAATTAATTTATTTCCATGGAAATTTTATATTCATCGGATGAAATTTTGATTTTCCATACTTCATAAGGTGTTCTCTAGAGACTTCATACAGTGTAAAAATAGACTGCTTAAACAATTTTTTCTGATTTTATTATTCAAATTTCCAATTTTATTGCATAAAATTTTCTTAATTTTATAAAAACTAAAGTTTTTTATTCTATAATTTTTTTTTTAATGCAGAGTTCGCTCTTAAGATACTCTAGTATCTCTAGTTTCTATTCTCTAAATGAAACATTTCACATAGCTGCAATATTTCACGAAAATTCAGCTAAAAAATAAACGCATTGAAATGCTTTTTCCATCGTTTTATTCGTGTAATATTTATAGCAGATCTCTACCTTTGTGATGTATGCACAATATAGATTATTTTTTATTATAAAACTTTGGTAATTTTTCAGCTCCATATTTCTAACCATTAAATGAACAGTTAAACAGTATATAAACAGTTTATATGTACTTAATAGCTTTTGTTTTATAGACCCTGCGATCACGTTAATGATACCTTAGGTACCTATATTAGATAGCAGTAGCAAGCTGTTTATTAATCATGTAATGCAAGTACCTAGACTTGGCTACATAAATAAATCACCATCGTGTGTTGTTGGACATCTGCTCAATACATGTTCATAGTATACAAAACTCTTTACCAAGACTCTCTCTAACCGTTTGTGAAACGAATCGCTAAACAAAAAAAAAGAAAAAAAAAAAAATTCTCCACACATCGCGGATTTGTTGCAACATTTGAATGTAAAATGAAAAGCAATAGATGAGAAAAAAAGCCTGATATATGCAAATTGTACAGATATAAAAAGACTCGAAGATTTGAGCCATCGTATCGTCGTCGTCATCGTCATCACCATCATCATCACCATCTCTACCAGCGTATAAGGCAAGGC
The DNA here is from genome assembly GCA_900060175.1 of Ferrisia virgata. Lineage (NCBI taxonomy): Eukaryota > Metazoa > Arthropoda > Insecta > Hemiptera > Pseudococcidae > Ferrisia > Ferrisia virgata. The sequence continues at coordinate 4,954 of FIZR01022125.1, forward strand.
GCTGGCTGGTAATGGTAAAAATGACGCAACATGTAATGCATTTAATATGCATGATGATTTACGATAGTTATTCGGTCTGCGGTAAGCCTTTTTGCGGTACTGTTTATACTGCTAATATGTTTGGCCCCCTGGCTGGCGAAGGGTGCATTTCTGACGTGTCGTTAGGGGGTTTAGAAGCGCGAAAAGTATACCACCCACCCAATATAACATCTAATTACGCGCCGTAAACCCGCCATGATATTGCTTCCTATAAATAATAACATCTGCTTTTCCATACCCAGCTTTTAACTTTACCCTGCTGATGCTATAACGAGCTATACCACGAATTTTAAAATCATCGCCGACCGCGGGTATCTTTTCACTGGCGCTGAGGTGCGGTGAATGGTGAAATTTTTCGCAGACGGAAATTATACTATAGCATATACGTATGAGGAGATATTATACAGATTATGGATTTTTTATATATTCGTATGTGCTCGTGCTCGTGCTCGTGCTCGTGCTCGTATTATTTGATGGTACATAACACCTATGCGGGGTAAATAGAGTTGATTGCTGGTATATGTAGGATAACATGAGATTTATTGAAATTAGAATGGATTTTCGGCGAACGCATACTTTTAAGGATTCAGAGGGAAAGAGGGGCGGTTATTCTAAGACAAATTTGGAACCATCGAAAATTGATGTTTTATTTGAGGGGAAAAACCTAAATGACTATTTTTTTACTCAAAAATTAGGTAAATGTTTTTTTTTTTTGCAATTTTGTAGCAACATAAAAAAATATCAAATTCTTGGTTGATGGTAAATTGAATTTGAAACTTTTTAGCCTGTTTTTCTACGTAATCGACGGCGGATAGGGCACAGAAGGCCATTAATACGATTTTTAGCCATGTCAGATATTTATCTTTATTTTTTTTTGTGAACATTAAAATCATTTACTCCATTCCAGGCCGACCAAAAACACTCCAATTCGGTCAATCGACTTAGTTTCGCCACGGATAAGATATATATGGGTGGGGACGACCTTGGGTCAAAATTCGGTTTAGCCTCATTTTGAGGTAGGGGTGCTGAGGGGCCAAAAACGCAAAAATTGACCTTCTTCAGCCGATTGATAGAGAATCAAAACTCGTGTAACATATACAAAAATCAATTTCCCAAATCAATGAGGAGGGGATATGAGGCTTTTCTTCCTTTTTAACCCCCTTAAAAAGGGCTGTTCCTACCCCTATCTCCCCACCAAATTCAGTTAGGAAGTAGAAATTTGAAGTGTACATTCAGTTGGAGCTCTACATGTGCCTTTTGGCGGTTCCAACTGTTTAGCTCCATTTCACCCCATCACTGCTCCAAAAAAAACAGTTTTTTAATAGTTTTCTTATTTTTTGAGTTTTTTGAGTTTATTTGTCGCATAACTCCCCTCGAAATTGAGCTAGGAGCTTGAAATTAGGTACGTACATTTAGTTATAGTCCTATATATGCCTTTTAGGGGTCCCGACTTTTCCGCCCCACTTTACCCCCTCACAGCTCCAATTATGTAGTTTTTTGGTCATTTTTTTCTTATTTTTAGAGTTGGCTCCTCGCATAACTGCCCTCCAAAATAGGCTAAGAAGTTGAAATTCGGTATATCTGGTCTGTAGAGACCCTTGATGTGCCTTTTGAGGGTGTCGACTTTTTGGCCCCATTGAATCCTCCCCACCCGCAATACTTTTTTTCAATTCTCATGATTGTAATGTCACGAAAATCAGGCTTGAAAAGCATCTCATTGCGATGTTTTTTTTTTTTGAAATTTAAGTAAAATTATCAAAATTTGTCGAACTTTGGCGGAGAGAGTCACTGAAAATTTTTATCGAGCATAGCTTCGAGAGAAGGAGTGAATCGGCCCTCAGCTGGGATTTGCAAACTATGTAGTGGAAGTTGGTGCCTACGGTTTAAAAAACGAACCGAAAAAAAATTTTCCCCCGCCCCTTCCCAGCCCCTGCTTTTGTTCTAAATGAGTTCAAAACAAGAGTTTAGCTTATAAATTTTCAATATTCAAGAATTTTCAACGAAATTTTTTCAAACTTGCACGAATGATGAACCATGTCAAGGGTTACACCTGAAATTGTTTTCAAATTTTTTCGATCATCCATTCATCACAAAATACCAATTCCTAAATTTCAAAATGAAATATCCACATGTCATTTCAGACCAGGAAAAACAAAAAAATTTTCATATTATGTAACAAGCCTATATCTATAACATATATTCGTTTCAAATTTTTTGTTTTTTTGTTAAAAATCAGTGAAAATTAGGTAAAAATTTTACAAAAATGGGTGAAAAGTACAGAACATTGAAGAGAAATAACCAAAAAATGTTGGAAAAACAGGTAAAAATTAGACAAGAAAAAGGAAAAAATCATTTAAAATTTAGTAAAAATTTGACAGAAAAGAGTAAAAAGTGTCAAAAATTGATCAAAAATCTTGATAAACTGTTGAAAATTAGGTAGAAATATGACCTAAAATATGAAAAAAATCGTTCAGGATCATTGAAATTCAGGTAAGAACTGACAAAAAAGGCTTGAAAACAGCAGTGCAATTGATTAGAAATCACGAAAAAATATTGAATGAACAAAAATCATTAAAAGTCATCGAAAACTGACCAAAAATTTGATAAAAATGGGTAAGAAGTGCAGAAAATTGAACACAAATTATTAAAAATCATCAACAATTGACAAAGATGGGTAAAAAGTACAAAAAATCGATTAAAATCACGAAAAAAAGCTGAGAAATGGGTAAAATTTATGATTTTAACGATATTATCCATGTTTTAGGTCTATTTTTACATTTTGTAAAACGATTTTTGTAATTTGTGGTCAATTTTTCGCTCTTTTTACCCGTTTTTGTGAAATTTATACACAATTTTTAATGATTTTTTTACAATTTTGTTCAATTTTCAGCGGTTTTTCAATATTACTTCGTGGTTGATGATCAATTTACTGCACTTTTTGTCCACTTTTGACAAATTTTTTACCCAAGTTCCGATGATTTTTTACGATTTTTTTAATACAAATTTTACTAAATTTTCAACAATTTTTTGTGATTTTTGACCAATTTCTGCACTTTTTATCCGTTTTTGTAAATTTTTTATCCATTTTTTCGTATATTTTTAACGACACATTTTTCAGCATTATTTCATGATTTTTGATCAATTTTCTGCATTTTAACCCCTTTTTGTAAAATTTTTAACCAAATCCGCAAGCTGCTAGAAAAAAGTTAACAACTACTAGCAAGTAACCTTCATTTGATCTAAATTTTTTTCAGAGGTAGGTGATTTAGACGAAGGTGGAGGTGCAAACAGTACAGGGGATGGATAAATTATATATTAGGAGTATATTATATAATTTTTTCAGAATCTTTTGATCATTACATGCGACATAGTTAATAAAAAAGTAAAAAAATTTCCCCTTACCTATCAACTACTGGCAAATTATACTTTACCTGAAACTTAACATAGGAAATCTAATTTGATGTTTTCTAACACACGTTCCACCGATACTTTCCTAATTAGGCAACTTTCAAAATGAAACTTCAACAAGTGAAAAAGGCACATCAACAAATCTCCACAGGCAAATTACTAGCAATCGAAGTTGATTTGGAAGTATTGGGTAAGGGGAGGAAAATGTCCGATTCTAAAATAATGTCATACATGAAAAAAAATATGAGTTTTCCAAGTTGAAAATTCATTTTGTAGAAACGAGTATCAGGAAGTCCATTTTAAATGAGTGTTGAACTGTTAATTTTACCAATTCATTTTAAACAATTTCTGATCATTCCAAAACTCTTGATAACGATAATTTCATTATTCTTAAAGATTTTCAAAGCCCAATCAAAGTTGTCCAAATGAACTTTAACAGCTGCGATCTAGAGTGCAGGGGAGGGTGCATCATATTGGACAGTCTTTATTAGGACACATATCAATCAAAACTTCGTAGTCTGCACAACAATGGTGAGGGTGGAAGGTTACAGAGAAGAACAGTCATCATCACAGTGCATCTTTGAAGAGAAAGGGGAGGATGATAAAATTTTAAAATACTATTACAAATTGGATTGAAAATAAAACTGAGTAGATTTTTCGTAGTTACAGTTTTAAATATTCTTTACTCTTGGAAATGAAATAATTTTTAAAAATCATGGCTTCAGTTAAAGGAAGAAATGGAAAATGAATTATGAAGAGTTTTAGCGGGGTTTTGTTCTAAGCGAAACGTGTTTAGAATGCACACTTTTTCGAATTTATAAAAACAGGTTGAGATAATTTGATAATGTAGATATGTAATCTATGTATAAACTACGTACAACCATATAAAATATCTGTCAGTTTCAGTAAGTTCATACCAAGTACGTATTACCTGGAAATTTATGTACGCGAAGAATGAATCTAAAAAGGACATATTTCTGAACAAAGGCATAAAGCACATCTATTTATCTACAAAGAAGAAAGAAAGAGAGAAAAAAAGATGGATTGTAAAAGAATGAAAATGAAAAAAAAAACACACGAAACAACCATTTCAATATTAATTTTGAATAGATATCATTTTCAATTTATTCTTTTATCACGAAACAGAAGGCAAAGGAATTTTTTCTAAAAGTAAAAGAGAATCTACTTGCAAAAGCTATACCATGTCTTTATCTATACAGAATTCAAAGCTTCTCTATAACGTTGAAAAAGAAGAATGTTTATAAAAAACAAACGTGTGTAAGTATATGTGTCTTTCAATAACCTGTACTTGGAAAACAACTTCTTTGTTGGATAAGAACTTTTTTTCAAATCATATCTTCCATAAAAATTCTCTGATAAGTATGCGAACGTATGATCATTTTTCTCAAGTTAGTAAATTTTGTTTAAAAAAGCCAGACAATTTAATAATATTTATATTGAAAATGAAGTGGCGGTTAAGGAACTTAAATTATACCTCAACACTTTAAAAATAAAATGTTCTGGTGTGAGATTATCTCATTAGTTATCACTTGGACTCAAGATTATGCAGGGGCAAATGATTAGTGATAGCAGGATTTTCAAAGATTTATACGTAGACAGTTTCAAACATTAATCAATTTTGAATACGGCTGATATTACTCGTGCACAAAAGAAAACTTTGATGGTAAGAAAAAAATAAAATGAAGAGTAAAATTCATGAATTTAAACAAATTCGAATTTTTTTAGCTCAAAATGCTCAATCAAAAATTTCAATCAACTGATTGGAAGTGAAAAAATTTATCCAATGAAAAAACTTTCCTTGAATTTGAATTTCGTGTGGAAATTTAAAGTGTTTAAAATAGAGATGGGTCAAACTTTCTAAAATTTTTCACCCCTTAGAAAAAAGTTGTAAAAATTCTTCGTTTTTGGTCCAATCAATAGAAAATTGAAAGCTGCATAACATATCCGAAAATCAGCCTTCTACGTCAATTAGGAAGGAAGATGTAAGGCTTTTCCTCTTTTTAACATTGAAAAAAGGCTGTTTCTCGTGTATCTCCCTTCCAAATTGACTGGCATTTCCGATTAAGTGTGTTCATCTCGTGGAAGAGTGTCCTCTGCCTCTAGCTCTTTTCACTTTGTTCTGTATGAAAAGCGATTCCTTTGCCTCAGCTCTTGTGATATGACCAAAGTACTTAATGGTATGGTTAAGTACTCGTGCTGATGGTCATTCTGTCCACCCATTTCATTCAGAATTGAGATGTTGGTCTAGAAAACTCGCAGCATATATCTCCAGCACCACATTTTTAACACGATCTATTTTTCTTCTATCTGTCATTCGAACAGTCCAAGTCTCTGATGCACACTGGAAGACAGAGAACACAAGCACCTTCACTAGCAGAATTTTAAATATTTTCATGCATACGTGTGCCTAACACTTTTGTTCTCAGAATACAGCTGTAGGCTATTGAAAAAAAATAAGAGAATTTGCAGTCCGAATCCGAGGAACAATTTCTTCTTATCACACTCTCACGAATGGTGTACCCCAAGGTGCTGCTCTTAGCCCCACCTTATTCGGAATAAGTATAAATGATCTTCCATCGTGTATTCCTGCCTTCGTTTCTGAAGCCCTATTTGTTGACGATCTCTGCACGTTTATCGAATGCAAAGACCCCATCGTAGGAGAACGGCTGC
>FIZR01022126.1:0-76108 GCA_900060175.1 Ferrisia virgata
TCTCAACATTTCAACTTAAAATCATAAAATCAATCCTTCATAAAATAAGTCCACTTATGTCATTCCAGGCCATGAAAATTAGTCCAAAATAAACTACTTCTGAAAATTTGGATTCCCCCCCCCCCCTACTAAATATACATACCAAATTTTAACCAATCCCCTTCTACTCAACTTAGAGGACAGATATAAGAAGAACTTTTTTTTTCAAGACCAAAAATTGGATACCCTCTTTCCTATCCTTCTTCCAAGTTGACTTGGAAGACAGATTTTTGAATATGTTATACAACTATTGATGGCCTTTTAATTGCCTTTGAAACGAACAATTTTTGTGATTTCTGCATTTCAGCACCCCCTCTCCCAAAATCTGAACACAACCACATATTGACCCGAGGTCACTCCTACTCATATGTATCAAATTGGTCGCCTGTTGGCTGAATTTAAAGGATTTTGGTTAATATTGAGCCGAGTAAATAATTTTAGTCTTATTGAGGGGGAATAAAAATAAAATGAAAATGGCATCGCCAAAAGTGGCTTTAATGGTTTTCTAAGACCTCAAAAAGGATTTCGTAATACTTCCCCCTCTTCATCTACCATAGTTCGAAAAGCCTTCATAAACTAGTTCTCACTAACAATATGGCAGGAAAAATCAGGCTAAAAAAGGAGCAGTTAGATTAATGGCTCGATAGAAAATGTTGAAAAATCTTTTGGAGAAAGTTGACAAAAATATTTTCGAAATCTTACCCAATATCATGAGAAATACTCGAACGTCAAAAAAACTCATGGTAAATAGTATGTTGTAGGCCGTCTCGTTCTCTTTTCTTTGTTCTATTCTCCTTCTTTCTACCCACAATGATTTTAAAATTTCAAGTTGAAGTTTACGTTACAAAATTTTCGAATTTTTTTTGTACATCAAACCATCTTTTTCATATTCATTATATTATGTATTTTCCAAAGCAATACAATATTTTTCATGGTCATTCCCCCATCAGTAATGTTATGTATTTGCTTCTATATTTTCTTCTATGCAGTGAACACAGTTCGAAATAAAGTAGTATTTACAACCTCCTAAATACATATGATATACTTCGCGGCAGACAAATGCTACTCATAGTCTAATCGTTTAATCCGCCACAAGAAGAGAAATAGAGAAGAAAAAAAAAATACGCGCGATAAATTATTCTTTTCAAGCCTCGAAAAGCGCTGCAAAGAAATGAAAAAAAAAAAAACCTTTAAAAACACCCCTCTATTTTAATGTCGAAAATGTCCAAATTTTGAGTTCATTTGTAAATAAAATCGAACGAGAAGGATTTTTTTAGCTGTTGGAGCCAACTGCCGAGACATTTAAATAAAAAATTTTACGTCTATACGAATAAATAACGCTTTGGGTAACAATTCATCGATGATATACTCTTAACCTACTGCACCGCAGGCGTTATAAAAAAAGAGAGAGAGAGAGAGAGAGCAAAATCACTGAAGGTCGAAAAAAGTGTATAAATTTTATTTAAAATCTTCCTACCAAGTAAACTTGAGTTAACTTCTAATAACAACACGACGACATTTCAAGTTCATTTTCGAGTCATGCAGGAAAATTTCCATCACATGGTAAGTAAGTCCAAGTACTAAATAGACAGAACAAGTAAAAATATCTTTTTAACTGTATGACATCTATGGTCATTAAACATGCTGTAAAGTTGAATAAATCACTGATGCGAAATTCTTCCACAAGTCCACCGTTATCCAGATCCACTTTACGAAGCTTATACGCAAAATTCTTTCAGGCAATAAAAAAAATATACCTCGTTGAACTTCTTACCAAAAAGAAGTAAAAAAAAAAAAATGAAGAATCATATTTATTTGTTTGTTTTCCCCTCAACAAATCCTTCGCTTTTCTCTAGCATCGTCTACCTACCAACCTTTAGATAATATCTTTGTCGTCTTCGGATTCTCACAACCATTCCCGTTGGATAATCTTCGAATAAAGATGGAAACAGAGCGGAGCACAGAGAAAAGGTAAAACTTTCGAATAATTTTCCAATGTAAAACTCTTAAAACATTTTTTTACTCTACAAAACTCGTAACGATTTGCTGTAGCTTTCCGCCTGACTTTTTTCGTTTAAAGGTACTTATAAAAATTCTCGAAAAAGTTGAAAATTTATAAATATATATATATGCGCAATACATTTTTTATACATATATTTTTTTGTTTTCGCTGATTTTACACTCGTACACAAGCAGCAAAAATTCAAGTCGAAATGCTTGAATAAAATATGCTGGTTTTTTTCTCTCTCTCTTTGACGAATGAAAAAAAAAAAAAAATTTGAATAAATTTTACAATCCGTAATTCAAAAAAAAAATTCCTAATTCTCCGCCTTATAGAAAAGAAGGCAAGCTACTCTTATTTCTTGTATCCTTTGGGTTTTCTCATTTCACCGTGAAAAAAAAACATCGTAAACGGTGCTTCTTCAACTTGATTTCCATGAAATGTCAAGTTTTCATAAAATATTAATCGAGCTATTGGCATAAATACCTTTTCTTCATTATTTATAAGCGAAAAAGTGGAGTCAGTATTTTGAAAATCAGAAAATACACATCTATAAGACCTAAACAACCACATTGCTGAAACTGTAAATAGTGTGGGAGGTTTAAAAAGTCGAAACACTCAAAAGGCAAACGTTGAACCTGTATTCAAACTGCATACAAAATGCTACAGCGGACTAACCGTAGTCATTTGCCCTTGGGAAGAATTTTTTTTCAATTTCTTCCATCGATAGATTTTAGCCTCATTCGTAGTCTCCATAACCTATTCTTTTTGTTCATTAAACGTCAAATTATCTAATCAAAACAAGACTGGTTTTGAGTGAGATGACCAGCTTCCTCAAAATTTTTCTGTCAAGTGTAAAATGCTCTCAATTAACAGTACATAATTTTTTTAAGTTGCCAGCTGAATAATAATCCAAAAGTCCCCTGATTTTCGTAGTCGATTTCAACGTGACATTTTGAGATGGAAAAACTTGAAAAAATTCCACAACACTTCCTCTACGTATTTCTACTTTCTTCATCTTGCCTCCTCTCCCCCCTCTATGGTAAGATGAAAAATAGGAAATAAGCTAGAAAATGTGGTCTTTTATTGATTTCTAGTACGTCCACCTAAAAAATTTAAAGGGTATCGGTGGATAAGATAAGCGAATTCACCCCAAATCTGAAATATGTAACTAACCGATGCAATTTAGTTCTTATGGTCTAAAAATATCACGGAAAAAATTTCGGACTCTTATCTCTCTCATACCCGAAATCATTTTTCAACAATTTTTTTCGTAATTTTTGATCAATTTTTTGCACTTTTTACCCATTTTTTTTGAATTTTTACCCGATTTTCGATGATTTTTAACAATCGAATTCATACGTCAGATCAATTTTACCCGATTTTTGATAATTTTTCATGATTTTTGATCAATTTTCTGCACTTTCTACCCATTTTAGTACCACTTGTACCCAAATTTCAATGAATTTTAACTATTTTTTTTCATGATTTTGAGCAATTTTTACAAACATTATTTTGTGATTTTTGATCAATTTTCCGCATTTTTTACACATTTCTGTCAATTTTTTACGAAAATTTTGATGACATTCGACGATTTTTTTTTTATATACTTCAAGTCAATTTTCCTTATTTTTTGGTAATTTTTGATCAAATTTTCCGCACTTTATATCCATTTGTGAATAATTTTCACACAGTTTTTAATGATTTTCAACGATTTATGGTCAATTTTCACTCACTTTTCAACACTATCTCGTTATTTTTGGACAATTCGCAGCATTTTTGATTCAATTTTGTTGGTTTTTTACTTAATTTTCAATAATTTTAAACTACTTTTTTCATATTTTGGGTTGATTTTCAGCTATTTTTTTCAAAATTTTTTTGCGAGTTTTAATTAATTTCCTACATTTTTTACCAAAATTTACCGACTTTTTCCATATTTTTGGTCAGTTTTCACATATGTTTCAAAATTTTTTTCGTAATTTTTGATCAATTTTGTGCATTTTTAGCGAATTGTGGTCCATTTTTTATCCATCTTCGATAATTTGTAATAATTTTTGGAAAATTTTCGTTTATTTTTCAACATTATTTCGTGATTTTTGATCAATTCTCTGCATTTATTACGCATTTTTCTCATTTTTTTTTACAAAATTTTCGATAATTTTAAACATTTTTTTTTTTTTCATATTTTAAGTCAATTTGCACCTCATATTTCATAGTTTTTCATGATTTTTGACCAAATTTTCTGCACTTTACACCCATTTTTGTATAATTTTTACCCGGTTTTTGATGACTTTTAATGATTTTTGGTTTATTTTCAATTATTTTCAACGATATTTTTCATACAATAGGTCTATTTTAACGAACTTATTTTTCAACATTTCTTCATGATTTTTGGCCACTTTTGTGCATTTTTTTTACCAATTTTCAATAATTTTTTACCCAAATTCACAATGGTTTTTACCGACTTTTTTCATGTTTTTGGTCAATTCTCATTGATTTTTCAACATTTTTTTTTGATTTTTAATCAATTTTCTGCACTAAATTTTCTACATCAAAATTGTCAACGAAAACTAAGTAATACGCAACAACGAAATATAACGGTTGAGGAAGAGGGAGATGGTATATCAACCAAATTTATTTTGAGGTTCTAGAAGATCATTTGGACCATTTTTGGCCAAGGCAAATACTTGTATATTCCTTTTTATTTAAATTTTTCGTCAGAAAGCAAAAATTGATTTAGTCAACTTTATAGCACAACCAAAATCGATCAAATTTAGGCAGTAGGCTTGGATCAGCGACAAATTTGACGTACTAAATATATAAACGAAGCGACCTTGAGCTAAAATTTAGTCATGATAAATTCATGCCCCTGCCAATTTACGTCTACCAGTCAAATTTGAATGACATTGGTCAGCATCAAACCGAGTAAACGATTTAGGTATTCAAAAAAGAAGATAACAAGAAAAAAAAAATTGGCCTATTAGAATTCTAAAATAGATCATATTGGTAATCCTGCTATCTTTACGGTGCCATGGGCTGTTATACCTTGACAGTCAAAATTTTATGTAGCAACAGAACAAAGCAAATCAGGTTAAAAAACAAATAGGTAGATTTTTACTAGCGAAACTGTTTTTTAAATTTGACTAATTAAAATTTAAACAAACAGTCCTGTCCTTTCCTCACCAGCTACTGCACTAACGAAATACTATGACATACGTACAGTATTTTTTTTTGCCATTTTTCGCTTTTTCATTTCTCACATACGTACGTACACACGCTGTTAAAAATACGACGACGAGACGAAAATGACGACGACGACAACAACAACAACAACAACAGCCACAATAATCCAACGCATCAGCACTATTTTCCTTCTCATTTCATTCGCGTATATGGCAACGAAGAACGCGGGTATCAGCTCGTAATTGACTTACTGCGTATTTACAGTACCAGGCTGGTAATTTATCACCATTATATATTTACTCTTTGCGGTAAAATACGTATGATATTTGAAGGTCTAGTTGGAATGTGGTGGATGGCATGGCGCGACTATTCCATCCGCACACAACGATAACGATCAACTACCGCACTAACAAAAAGTGGAAATGATTTCTTTTTATATAATAAAATACATACGCAATTTTTCCAAAAACGCTGTTTTCTCCATCTACACAGCATAGGCCTACGGTACAAAATTATACTTATAGATGATATTTTATTTTTGCAAGGCGACGACGACGACTCACTCGGTGAGAAAGGCAAAGGAGGAATAAGGTTAAAAAGCAACGCTTCAAAGATATATGATAGCAATACCAAGTTGGATGTATTCCAGTGCATTGGTTAAAACTTCTCTCTAATATTTATTAAACGTTATAAGCAAAATTATAAGCCATTATTTCATCTTATCTGCGCGTATTAAACGTATTGGAAGCCTTACATACGGAAAAGAAATGAAAGGACACATTTTTCTTTCTCTTCAAAGCAGCACCATGTACACCACGCCAGAATTGGGTTAATATAATTTCGTTTGCGGATTCGTTCAGTCTGCGTTCTGGGTGCTTGCTGTTACTATCGAATGACCTCTACGGTACTCACTCTCCCCACACGAGGATCTTTTTTCATCATAATTTAAGCGATATGGGTAGATACACCGGGGATTTTTTTTCTGCTTACATGCTTTTTGATTTTCCTTCACGCTACGTACGAGTTGATAAAGTAATACGAGAAAAATTCCACTTCACTATGGGGTTCGCCTTTTTTTTACAATTTCTTATGATTCTGAATTTTTTATCACAATTTCAAGGGTTTAAAACATTTCAATGTTTGATAAGCAAATCTAGCGATTGTGATAACTAGGGAAAGCCAAATAAAATTTACTTTTTTTCGTATGTATGTTACTGCATTTTGATGTACCTTGTGAAATAAATTTAATTTTTATTTTTATTTCAGAATTCATTACAATGACAGCAGCCACCAACCTTTCATTTATAGCCCCAGAAGCCCTTCAGCAGCCTACAGTACGGCTATATAGTCACCAGACCCCCGTAATGGCCCCAAGCCTCCTTGTATCGCCCCCCCAATGCTCACAATACCTCCCAAGCTCCCGTATATTGCGCACGACGACCTAATTGACCACCAAGCCCCCTTCATTCATCCTCAGATGCCCAAAAAAGCCCAAAGTCTCCAAGCCTCATTGTATTTCCGTGTAGCGCTCAGACGCCAATAATAGCATCTCGATATAATTATTCGCCCAAAACCGCTCTCACATCGCCCATTCCTCCAACGCCCTCAATGACCCAAATCTTCCTATATCACCTCCAGATAGACTTGACATCCCAAAATTCTTTTATCGCCCGCAGGTGCCCTTATTAGTCCATAAACCTTACTGCATAGCGCTCAGATGCTCTTAAAATCTCTCGAGCCCGCTCATATCACCCCCGAAACTGTTATTAGCCCCAAGCCTCCATTATATAGCTCACAGAAGCCCTAAATACTCCCATGGCTGTTGAAGGGTTGTGAATGTTCAGAGATGGTTCTGAAGGGTGTTGAAGGATCATGAAAGGTTTTGAAAAGGATTGTTTGAGGTTCTGAGAAGCTTGTGATAGGGTTTGAAGGCAACTGAAGGATTATGAAGGGTTTTGAAGGGTTGTGAAGATTCTGTAATGGCGCTGACGGATGTTGAAGGATCATGTAGGGTTTTGAAGGCTGTTGCAAGATCATGAAGGATTTTAAAAAGGGCTATGAAGGTTATGAGATGGTTCAGGAAGAATGTTGAAGGATCACTTGAAAAGGATTGTGAAGGTTCTGAGAAGCTTGTGATAGGGTTTGAAGGCAACTGAAGGATCATGAAGGGCTTTGAAAAGGCTTGTGAAGGTTCTGTAATGGTTCTGACGGATGTTGAAGGATCATGTAGGGTTTTGAAAAGGGTTGTGAAGATTCTGAAATAGTTTTGAGCTGGTTTTGAAGGCTGTTGCAGGATCATGAAGGATTTTAAAAAGGGTGGTGAAGGTTCTGAGGGGGTTCTGAAGGCTGTTTTTTTAGAAGGTTCTGGTTTTTTTTTTTTATTCCGGTGCTCCTCAATCCCAAACTTTGCGTTGGGTGAGGGAAGTTTATTATCTAATATAGTGCACAATACTAATGTATAGTACAACTAATGCTGTAGTCACATTACCTAATGGTTCATCAGTGCCTGCGGTATACCAATATATATTAGTAATGATCTATATCACAATGGATTAATGTCTAATTAAAGTGGAAGAGTCATCGAGGTTTTTGAGAAAGGTTGTGAAGGTTCAGAGAGGGTTCTGAGAGGGTTCTGATGGCTTTTGAAGGAGCGTGAATGTTTTTGAAACGGGTTGTGAAGCTTCTGAAAGGGTTCTGGAGGATATTTAAAAGGGTTGTGAAGGTTCATAAAGAGTTCTGAAGGCTATTGAAAGAGCCTGAAGGTTTTTGAGAAGACAAGTTCAGAAGAAAAATTTCAACTAGAGGCAACTGTTTTGTAAATATAAAAGTAAGTGCAAACAATGAAAAAGTACTTTTTACAACACCTTGCTAAATATATATATATATTTTTTTTAAAAATACAATTTTATAAGATAAATGACGTAGGTCTAAGCACTTGGAAGAATACCAAAATTTTCGCCTACATAAATGAAAGATGATTGGTAATTGAAGAGCGCTTACTGTTTTTAGCATTGCACCCCCACATTGATGTACGTAAGAATATACAGGTACCTTACAGGTAATCATTCTAAACGTTAACTGACATCTCGGACGATGATGAGAAAAAGAAGACGAAGAAAAAACTATCGAGTCACCAGCACCTCTTTTTTTCACACTCGCATCTTTGCCAAGTAAAATAGACTCGTATACGTTTATCACGTTCGTTGAAATATTTTCTAACCAAAAGCTCTTCGCTCATTGTCTTCGAACTGAACGTATAGGTATCGATGCAATCGAGATATTGTACGTAGTACAGAGTTCGATTAACGAACTAATCGCATCGAGATTACATACGCTCTCGGTGCAATTTTTTGCTTTCTTTCTTCAAGTTAGTTCAGAATATGTTTTACATCGTCGTTTTTTCCTCTTCTTTTTCTTCTTATTTTTACTTCAAGTACGTACGAAGGTACATACAAGTACACAAGATGAGTACGCGTGTATATGCATTGTGTACATGCGTATTTTCGCGAAAATTCCATTTCCTACATTTTCCACTGCCCTAGTTCGCTCATCTACATTATAACGAGTATAGTACGGTATATGGAATGAAAAATTGCATACTCGTAAAATTATATCTACATCATAGTATTATTCTTTTGTTCGTTGACGTTTTAGATGCGAAATTTGTGTAAAAATGTAGCGATACATGAGAGAAAATTTTCGCAGCAGAAAATGTACATATACTAACTTACATATCTGCAGCGAATAGCATTAGTAAGCAAGTGTTTTTTTCTTTCGTGATATAAAAATATAAAAATACATAAGTTTTATTGAGAATGACTTGCAAAATATATCCACAAAACTTAGCTACATAATTTTTCTCATCCGAAAAATTTTAATACTGAGCAAGTTGAAACTAAGTATAGAGCTTTTCAATTTTAAATTTTTTTCAAAAGGGGGCGGTGGGTAATGAAAAAAGTTGCGAAATGACGTCAAATGTACGCGGTAAAAATTTGGGCTATTCAACTTAACCCTTACCACCCTCCACCTTTATTTAAAAATTTACATGAAAAATCGAAAAAATAAATTTTTTTTAAAATTTTTTTGGTGCTAACGTGTTGTAGTAGACTAAACAAGATAAAAAAAACTTTTCGCAATATGTTTTGCTTTTCAAAGGTTTTAAAATTCTGCTTAAAAATTAAAAAAAATTTATAATGCAAAAAAAATTGCAATAAGTTTTTTTTGGTCTCGTATGGTCCACTACAACAAGTCAATGCCAAATAAATTGAAAGAAGAATTTTATTCATGTAATTTTGAAAGTTTAAACTAAAGGGAGGGGAGAGGTAAAGGTCAAGTTGGAGACCCCAAATTTTTACCATGTTCATTTGATGTCATTTCACAATTTTTTTCACCCCCCCCCCCTACCAACTTCTGCAAAAAAAAACTAAAATTGAAACGCTCTGTTGTATAACATATTCTAAAATCAGCCTCCATGGTTAATTTGGAAGAGGGATATGGGGTTTCTCCTCTTTTTAACCTTGAAAAAAGACAGTTTCTCTCATATCTCTCCTCCAAAATGGAGTTAAGATGTTGAAATTTGGTACGCAGGATGAAGATTTAATAGGGGTTCTAGATGCGCCTTTTCAGAGTTTCAACTTTACAGCCCCATTGCATTCCACCTCACTGTCACAAATAAGTAGCTTTGGGCAATATTCTTCGGTTTTTGAGTTTGCCTTTCCCATGTATCGCCTTCAAGTTGAGATAGGGGGTTGAAATTTGGTACGAAGATTTCGTAGGAATCCTACATATACCTTTCGAAGGTTCTGATTTTTCAGTGTCAATTTCAAATATTCTAATTTTTTGCCAAAAAACCGATCTCGCTATTTAAATTTAGTAAGCTAAGTCGTGGGCAAAATATCAATATTCTTCTGGTTAACGTTTCATCTCGTATATTATAAATTTTCGAACTTAATTTTAATTTAAATTAATAACAGTAGAGTAGGTAGAACTTTAAATCACATTTCTTGTTCAAAACAAAAACCCCCAAGTACATGAAATTTTCTACGCTGAAAAAGAAAAGTCATAAAAAATGATGTTACCTTTTTTTTTTTATACATATAAATTAAAACGTTCATTTAACTTTACACATATCGTAACACAAATCAACAATTATCAAGACAATAAGCGTTGGAACCCATCAATGATACACCTTGTCGGAACTTAATTCCAAGCCACCAATTAGGCTTACCGAAGTCAAAAGGGGTGTAGAGCTTTTCGGGAATCGAAAATGAGACACAATAAAACGCGCTGTAAAAACCCCTCGCGCACCATTCTCATCCAGCTACGAAGATGTAGGTTAGAATTAAATTATACGTTCAATAATAAAGTACATAGTACGAATATAGAGAGCATGCAGATAGATGTGTATCAGATATAGACACGAGACAACGACGAATAAGACGATAGCGAAGACCAGAGCTGGGAGCCGGGGCGCACAATGTTTAAATATTATTACCCGGACGACGGGTACGCAGGGGTAAAACTGAAAACCGAGCAAGGGCCAGGAAAAGTATAACGAAGAAAAGCAGATTTACGAGATGCTATAGCCGCTCATCTTCGGCATCAACATCGCGTACCACGTTACGGCCTCTGTAGTTGGTACTTAACGTAAACGAGCTTCACTATTTGGCTTTTCTCGCCGAGCGCTGGTATTTGGTGGACGAGGCGACGCGTGACGTTGCGAGCAGGGTTAAAGTATTGTCCGCAGCCTCCAGAGAGCACACTGAGTGAATAGCTCCTCACGGATGACTGAATCCAAATCGCGTAACTGGAAATTTAAAGGGGTTGAAAAGTCTGGGGTAAAATTTACTCCTTGAATTATCGCCTACCATTGAAGAAAAGCTATTACAACGACAACAACGACAACTACGACGACTCTACGACTGCTACGACTACACACACACATATATATATATGTATAAATGTACAACGTAACGTATAATTGCACTATGTACACGATAGGCACACTAATCGTAAGCTAGCTTCCGTACTCGTCTCGTCTGTGAAACAAACTACGCACTAGTGCACTTTCCTCGTACACTGGTGTAGAGCTATACGCATTTATGCCATAGTATATCAGCATGCCTAGGTGCGTAACGACGACTGTCGGACGCCTTATGCAATGCCCCCTTTGCCAAAGCACATACTACATACTATGTAGCACTTACCGAGCGCGAATATCTCGTTTCCGGCCATCTATTATCCGGGTACCAAGAATTTGGCAGTTCGTATCCAAATAAATATAATACCACATTTCGGTGTTCCGAAAGTAGTAAAAAAAAAACACACGAAAAAAAATTTTCCACTAGCGAATGAAATCCCTTCGTATTGAGGTCTTCCTTTGTGCGATTTGGGTGCACGTGGGTGTGCAAGTACGCCAGTAGGGTACACAAGAGAGAGAAAAAAAATAACCCTCGTCACTCAGTACACAAGAAAGAAAAGTTACCCTGACAAGAAAACTGATGCGAAGAGAGAAGTAAGAAGAGGAAACGCATTTCCGCGCGTATTTCTGAAAAAAAAAAAACAACATATCGACGAATATTTCATACATAAGTTGAGAAATAAAACACACGATATATATGTATAGAATGTTACGTATATGTGTATTTATCAGAATTTTCGAATTTATGGAACCGAGCTAACCGTTAGTATATGAAAACTGTCGAGTAGCTGGAAAATTCTGTCGCTCTATTCTTAACCATCGCATCGTACTACTTGAAGAGAGAAGGATAAGTGCACATTCAGTCAGATTCTAATCATTATGGAATTTATGAATATGTACCTACACTTGTACTCATGTACTGGATACTCCACATTGACAACCTCTGCCTAATATCAGAAACAAGTCAACACATAATACGTCCAAATAGGTAGAATAGGTTGTTTAACCAAAAATTGAAGGAGCTGAAAGAGCAGCGTTCAAATTTTTAAAATAAATACTTGAACAACTATTAAGAGTGGGAAACGTTCCTGAAATGGGGAAAAAAATTTTCATTTTATCAAATCTATTTTGAATCTTTTAGAAAATTATAAAAATTCTGCGAAAAAAACTCATACAAATGTTACAGGCTCGGGGAGGGCACTATTAATTGGGTGCTTATTTTTCTTCATTTCAACGATCATTCTAGGGTCTGTTGACTGATGACAGTTCTAAAATTTTCGAAAATTAACAAAAAAAAAATCCAAAAATAAAATTGACAGTTGAAATTTGAGGTTGGAACTCAGCACCTCACAACTGAATGAAACTTTGATAGACTGAAGGAGTAAGTCAAAGTTTTTGTAGGCAAATTTTTAGGAGCTACAATTTATTATGAAGCCATGAAGCTGAGAAAGGCGGTGAAAATTCAAAACGGTGCCATGTATGAAAAAAGTGATACTTTTTCAATCTGATTTTCGTGAAACATTACAATTATGTAAATTCGTCTTAATCAAAGATAAGGGTGGGTGTGTTGGGGGAGGAGGGGAGGAAAGGGGAAGGGGAGGTTCAACGAGATTAAAAAAATCGTCACCACCAAAACACACACCTAGGACCTACACTAAATCTACATACTAAATTTCAACTTCCTAGCTTAGTTTGGAGGGAGTTGTGCGAGGAACGATCTCAAAAAATAAGGAACCCCCTTGAAAAATTACATTTTTAAGGCTGTGAGGGGGAAGGGGTGCAATGAGGTTGAAAAGTTGAAACCACCAAGCACACGTCTAGAGCCCTTAATAAATGTACGTACCAAATTACAACTTTCTAGCTCCTTTTAGAGATGGGTCATTCCATGTCAACTTCACATGGCGATTAACAGATTAAAAAATAAAAATGGCGTTAAAATTTTCAAAGGTAAAGAAAATACAATAGAAATTGTGTAAACTAATTTATTTTCATCAATTTCACCTCATATTCAAAAAAAAAAAGTAGCAGTAAATGTCATTTTTCAACTTATCCAGTTAATTTTTGGCATTTAAAAAAGTTACAACACTGATTTTCAAAAAATCATCATAAAAATCATCAAAGGTCCCACACATTAGGAAATGTTTCAACTTTCTACCTACTGTAGTTTTCGAGTTATCCATGCTTAAAATTTACGATATCCAATTTTACTTCAAAACTTTAAATGCTCATGGCTGCCCTCCAAAAAGACCTGGAGAGCTGCGGTTCGCGGCATTTATCATCTCTCATCAAGATCTACCCATACCAAAAAAAAAATCATAAAAATCCCCGACCTCGCTACCACGTTGCGTACGAACTGACACGGAATGACCCTTGTGCATGCCCCCCCCCCGCGTATCGGCTTCAAAAAGATGTATTTCGTTTGTGCTACATTTGGGCTGAATTATGCTGCAAACCTCATCGTTTATGCTGCTTCCTTTCCCAAGATATGGAGAATTACTTTTAGTGAGAGCTGTAGACAAAGGAGCCCCCCTCCCACTTTGGCAGATGAAGTTGAAATATGTGTCACTCGTTTATGCTGCTCCAGTGGACGAATAATCATGGGTTAGACTGTATTGGACATTGAGATAGTATAGAATCGTGTATGTGATAAGTATGTGCACCTAGTCCAAAACGGTATCAATAAAAAGGCAAGGGGGAAGCCGAAAAGACGGGATTCGCAGCACAATCTAGAATAAACCTGGCACAAACGATTAGCACAAATTTTAATAGGTTAGCATCGATTTTTTCCTCGTTAATGTGGAGAAGGGGCTCGTATGTCTACAGTCCTCCCAAAAGTGAACCACATTTCCTTGGGAATGGGACCAGCACAACGATGTAATTTGCAACACAATCCACCACAAAAATAGCAAAACAAATGTCATCTTTTTGAGCACAATTTGAGGTAAGGGGGAAATATGCACCTTCAATGAAGTGGGAAGACAGGGGAGGAAAGGCCCTTTTTCATGATTAAATCATCATATCTACTCACTACATTGACCTAGGAGGTTAATTTTTGGATATTTTATGTAACTTTGGACTTCCTATCGACTGATTCAAAAAGAAACAATTTTCGCGGTTTTGACCTCTCAGCATTCCCTCCCCTATATTTGAACATGACTGAATTTTGACCCAAAGTTGTCCCCACGTACATATATCTGATCTGCTACCAAAGTGAGCCGATTGACCGAATTAGAGCGATTTTAGCCAGTATCGAGCGGTGCAAATGATTTTAATCTTCGGGGGAAAAAAATAAAAATAAATATCTAACATGGTCAAAAATGGCCATAATGGTCTTCTAGGACCCCAAAACAGATTTTATTCATATTCCTCCCGCATCGGCCTTAGGTTGATAGACTGTAATAGTCTGGTTTTCATTGACAATATGACATAGAAAATCAGGCTGAAAAAAAATATTAAAAAAAAAAAAAATCTGGCATGGAAAAAATGGTTGTAATGGTCTTCTAGGACCCCAAAACGGATTTCTTTGATATTCTTTCCCTCATCTGTGGTAGGTGGATAGACTGTAATATATGCTTCAAAATAAATGCAATAGAAAATTTCTGCCTGCAATATTCAGAATGCAACTTCTCTTCGGCGTAAAATCCCACCTTAATTAGAGAGTTACGGGAGTTCTTTTCTTTTTGACCTTGAAAAAGTTTTATCTGGTACCGACACTTCATTTAAAACTTGAGCCAGGTGACTGAAATTTTTGACAGTTAGATTTGAAAGGAATTCTAGTTGTGTCTTAATAAGAATTTGGCTTTTTTATGGTCCAAGAGTACTGTCTTGAAAAATATATCGAGAGGGTTAAAATTTGAAATCAGCTAAAAATACCAGTTAGCCTATCCACAGCTGCTTTCAAGTACAGAAAAAGCACAACAAAAGTTTAGAACTTTCATGAGCTTCCATCTGGAATTTTTCACGTTGAGTTCAAATATGCCCGTTTTCTGGGTGTCCAAAAATCTATTAAAAAGCTGCCACAGATTGTACAAAAAGTGGTAAAAAATCGAAAACTTTCATTTTTTCTTAGCTCTTTTTGAATTCATTTACACATCCTCCTTCCACCCCCACGAGCTGTAAGGTTGAAGTTCGACAAGTAGTTTTAGTAGGAATTCTTGATGGACCTTTTGAAAGTTTTAATTTTACAACTCCATTGTACTCAAATTGAATAGAAGTTTAAAAATAAAAGTGTCACAAAATGGCAGAAACTAACAAAAACAATCGAGAATTTGGGATTTTGAAACCTTCTGGAATGCGTTTAAATCAACATGGTTAGCAGGAAATTTAGCTACGGGTAGTTCTTGATATGATCTTTCATACAAATTGAAAACGGCGAGTTTCAGAGGTCGTTAAAATTTTATTAAAATCTTAGACAGTCGGTTTAAGTATTTATTTCTTTTACAAAGAACCATCCACTGCTTAGTTTCCATTTTGAACAAATCAAATCGAGAATGATGTTCACTTTTTTTGAAAAATTGACTAAAAATTGGAATGTAGAATACTGTGGTTTCCATTTTGAACAAATCAAATCGAGAATGATGTTCATTTTTTTGAAAAATTGACTTAAAATTGGAATGTGGAATACTGTACAAAGATATCATCAGATTTCACTCCAATTTCGTTATCACCTTCAAATCCGCTGTTAGTAAGCACTTCAATTTAGAATCTGCTGGGGTCAACAGCACAATTTTCGAGCACAACTACATATATCATACGAATCAACAGGATACAAGTACGACACTTATAATAACCAGATCAAAAACAACTATTATCGTAGTTGTAGAACAGGGACACATACAGCATATAGAGGCAATACCGATTACACCAGCGAGCTACCGGGAGCTACACATCTCGAAAGGTAATTGTTTTACGTAGAACTGGGCCGAACGAATGCGGCTGCGGCTATGCTATTTTCCAAGATGAAAAAAAAATTACCTCGGTAATAAATTTCGTTTGTGGAAAAGCCACCATACGTAATCTGACTTAAATCTGGTTAACAATTTGCAAAAGGCGCTACGTTACGCTGCCAACTCTGTTCGATGATACATTATAAGAGGTTGAAACTTTGATGCTTTATTAATTCGCAAAACAACGGCCAACATCTGCGCTCTTTCCTGATGCGCGCGGCCACACCATCAGACCAGGCAAAGTGAAAGGGAAAAAATCCATCTTGGGCGTATAGTGTGTATAATAGTGTGGCTACACGAATGCAATTTAAAGGTCGTCGAACTAGATGCCACCGAGCGCGGTTTTGTCATTAACAATGTGGTATACAGGACGTAAATTTGTATAGGTAGGTAACACAATGTATCTAGCCTAGCTTCATCTGACTATTTTTACAACATACCTACTACATGCAGGTATCCATTTTGTTGTATTTACACACATTTTATACAAGTATGATACTCTTCTCAAGCCAAGATTTCAATACGTAGATACAAATAGGTACCAGCTATACTGACAGATAAATAAGTAGATAGGTACAAATGTACACTGTACAAGTAAGGTATAAGTTCTATGTAGTGCTCGCCACCATCATCAAGAACACTCACATATACACACCAAACATCAGGTAGGTAAACCAAATTTCCAACCACGACTTCGCCATTGGACGCCGTCACCATAAATTACAACTATTCCAGCTTCGCGAAATTTTACTAAAATAGCTGATTTACATACTCATCCATCTTATTCCCATAGAAAGGAACCTCTTGAATACGTTAATCTATTTTTTTTTCTTCTTTCATAGCTAGCGTTTTTTTATATATATATATATTTATTTTCTCTTTTTGTACAACGCTGAAGGTTTCAACGTTGTTTTTTTTTTTTTTATTTCTTTCCCAACCGAACTTAAAAATGTCCACCAACGGCGAATTGCTACGTCAACTTAAAGATTTATCATCCGATGTCGACGACCATCTTTAGTCACTTTCGTATAATTATCGAAATACTGAAGGTACAATAGGGTAATCGTAGGTTTAGGTAAATCCCAAATTTAAACTGGTGCTTGATGAATGATCATTTTCGTAAAATCGTTCTGCGTTTTCTACGTTGGCAGGTGGATACCTTGTTTGAATATTTTTTTTACTTACTTCTTCTTTTGTCGACGTATCTTATTAAAATGTCTTATTCATTCTATTACAACGTAGAACATCATCAATAGACAGGAAGAAAATTTGAGTACAATTTCTGCAGTTTAGATACATTTTAAAAGACCATTCCAGCAATCATAAGCCAAAAATATTCCCCTTGCTCACGATCCGAATATTTCATAACAATTCTATCAGAAAGCTATACCTAAAAATTAAAATATACCTCGAATCAGAAGCTAAAACAAAAGCAAAGAATAACCATACAGACGCAGATCAATCACTTAAATGATCTCTTCAACTCACCAACGTATTAAGTCAAATAGTACGTGTTATCGAAGATACACCGTAGGGACTAATTTTCACAATTCTCGTAAGTCGTAACCACATACTACACCGGCCATAAAGATACACAAACCATGCTATAAATCCTCTCACCTTCACCAACCATCATTCAATTGTAAACCAAACTAGCTCCATCTTTTCAACGAAATGATAACAAAAGGAGAACTACACGCATTGAATATTTTGCAAATTGCACATCAAAAGTATGCCACTAGTGCCATCTGTAGACCAAAAAATACATCAACGTTACTCTCGAAATTTTCTAGTAGCACGACGCAAAGGTTATCGTTCTTCATTTCACAGCACTCCTACGATCAACGTACTTTTTTCGTACCCCAACAGATATCGTACTTTATTTCAAGTATTCGCTTCGAGCATGTAAATTGAACCTTTTCCACGTAGAGGTCTCTACAAGTACGAAGCGTAAAATCGTACAATGGTATGATAAAATATTCCACAACTTTGGCTTTTGCACTCGAGGTAATTTGTCTCTCTTCTTTGTATTCAGCGTGTGAAAAATATCGCGTTTTGTTTCCTTTTTCGAGCAGTCGGATGACGAATGGCTTTTAATAGCGATAAAAATTCACTTCAAAAAAAAAAAAAAAGGGTAAGTATCTCTTTTTATGCTAAAAAGTAGACGTCATTATATCATCGCAATCGTGTAACGAATAAATCTGCAAATTCTGCCCAAGAGAACCGCCGCGTGGAAGGCCAAACGTTCTCGTGAAAAATTAGAAACACTGACTCCTTTTTTATTTTTTTTTATCATCCAGCTTTTTCATTTATTACGTACGAATTAAACGTGATTTTTCAGTACTTTTTTTTTTTTTTTTGAAAATTAAAACCACGAAAAATACACAGCGACGGAAAGTTTTACATTGTGTGGTTTGTAGGTATGGAAATTATCGCCATTTTTATTTCTAACGTTTTCAAGTTCGTCGCAACTTGGAAGGGAAAATGAGAGGTTGGTAGCATTCGAGAGAAAAATTGTTCATAAATAATCCGAAATAAATGCAAGATAGAGGAGAATTTACAAATGTATCAGTAAGTAATGGAAAATCTCCATCATCACCCGGACTTCAGGGTAAATTACCGTAATTTGTATGCTTATTTTAACAGATACCAACAGAATAATCCACCAAGATATAAATAATTTTCAGTCAATTACTGTAATACAGGTGATTTATGGTTAGCTACCGTAGACTCAGTAATTTACGGTTAGTTACTGTAACATAGGTAATTTACGGTTAATTACCATTATACAGGTGATTTACGGTTAATTACCATTATATAGGTGATTTAAGGTTAATTAGTGTAATATCACAGATTCATGGTTAATTGCTGCAATATCAGTAACTTACAGTTGATTATCATAATTTTGGTAATGTACATTTAATTACCGTAATATTGGTAATTTACGGTTAATTACTGTAATATCGCTAATTTATGGTTAATTACCGTAATACTGATGATTACTGAAAAAAATGGAGGAAGTCTGTTCCAATTTGATATGCTGGTAGCACACATTAAAGTGATTTTTCGAAATTTTTCAATTTTAAAACCGATTTAATAGTTTGCAGCTAGTTAATAAAAATTAAAAAAAATTAGCTCTAGGTATGAAATAAATTTCAAAAATTGAAAAACTTGAAATACTGATAATTTTTCATTCTATAACTGTCTCTCTAGCTAACACCAAAGGGGAATTATGCCTTCTGGAAGTGAGTAGTTACTTAACATTCTCAAGTTACATCAATTCTGCACTGCTATGATGAAAAAAAATTTTCACACAAATAATTACTAATTTTTTAGCCTGCATTCAATTTTTGTTTTATACCTCAACTTTTTGGAATTTTGAAATTTTTAATAACTTGGTATGACGTTTATAAAAACCAGTTCCTGATACGTTGAACAAACCTGATTTTTTTAAAACAAGGGTAGGGAGGAGGGTGCAATAGACGCTAAAAAGTCCACACCACCAAAAAGCACATCTAGAACTTATACTAAATCAATGTACTAAATTTCTACTTCACGGCCAAATGAGAAGGCGGAGGACATGCATGGTACAAACTCAAAAAATTAGAAAAAAACGACAAAAAACAACCTTTTTGGAGTTGTAAGGGGATGCAATAAGGTTGAAAAGTCTAAATTCACGAAAGGCACACCTGGGGCCTATACTGAATCTACATCCGGGCAAACTTGAAAAAGGAGGAAAATTGACCAAAAAAACTACATTTTTGCGGTTATGAAGGGGTGCACAGTGAGGCTGAGAGACCCTTCCTCTTCCAAAGGCACATTTATGATTCCTACCCAGTCTATTTACCAAATTTCGACTTCGTAGCTCAATTTGAAGGGAAGGTAGGGGTGGGACAGCCTTTTTTCAATGTCAAAAAGGGGAAAAATTCCCATATCTTTCCTTCTAATCGACCCAGAATGCTAATTTTCGGCTACGTAAAACAACTTTGGATTCTCTATCAATTAGCTGAAATAGAAACAATTTTTACAATTTTAGTCCTCCGCCACCCCCTCCCCCAAATTTGGGCACAGCTGAATTTTGACTCGGGAGTCATCCCCGCTCCAAAATATCAAATACATCGTCAATCAAAACCTATTTTCCAAATTTGATCGATTTTCGTCGGAGTCGAACGAAGCAAACAGTTTTTAGTTTCAGAAAAAAATTAAAAAAATAAAAATAAATATCTAACACGGTCAAAAGTGGTCGTAATGGTCTTCAAAGACCCCAAAACGGTTTTTGCTAAATGTTCCCTCCTCATCCACCATAGATACGCAATTGCCTGGTGTACTTTGACAATATAAAATAGAAAATCAAGCTAAAAAGATTCAAAAAAATTTAAATTTCTAGCTTGTAGAATATTGAAAATGAATCATTTTTTGTCCGACATAGTTTTTTCTATCTATCATTGGAGAAGTGATATTAATTTGAGAAAGTCAAGAAATTCCTTAATTTGTGAATATGAAGCTTCTCCCCAAAAATAATCAGTGTTTCAAGTTCCACAACTTTTAATTGCAAATGTTTTTTGTAGGTTCAATTTTTCTGGGATTCTTAATAACTGGTTGCAAACTATTACATCGGTTTCAAAATTGAAAAATTATGAAAAAGTAGCTTAATGTATACCATCAAAATATCAAATCGGAACGTATACTTCAAATTGGATTTTTTTGAGAAATTTTCAAATTGAAACCCCTCGCCATAAAGCACACAACGCGATTTAAATCTTTTCGTCAACTTGAACTAGTGAAAAATAACATACACCGATCACTGAGTCTGAAACATGTTGTGCATAAATAGAATCCATGATTATTCCTGTAACTGAACGCTAATTACTGTAAATTTCTCGAAATTACGAATGAATTGAACCACTAAGAACCACGTAATTAATTTCTCTACTTTTCGTTGTTGATGAAAAAGTTTAGAATCTGTCCAATTTTCTTTTCTTTCTTGTTTTTTCATAAGAATTTTCCAACCATGAACCATGCACGAAGTTACACATAAGCCATACCACATTTGGTAGCATTTTTCAAACACCTCAGTCGGTGTCGAAAATACGTTATGTAAAAAAAGCTCGGTCGACGTAGTATAAAAGCTTAATAATAAGAGAATACGAGTATTTTTTTTTCCAGGTCAGTAACTATGATACACGTGGTGTGACGTTTTAATGGCATTCCACGTACTAAATATTATGATATTTCAAAGGAGAATCTTTTTTGAGATGAAAAAAGAAACATACGTCAAACTGCATCAACATTTGGTGTATAAACGCAGGTACACTACCAACAGTAAATTCACCCACTAGAGAGAAAAGCGTCAACATTAATGTACGTAATAGTACGTATTAGTAGATGCTGCGAACATACACATGCCACTGTTTCAAATTATTTTCCAGCTTTAACCAATACTAACTCGGCGCAATTCTTTTTCGCAAGTTGAATTTTTTTTCTTCTTTTTTTTTCAATACTCTTCATACATACGATAAAAAATAGAGCACGGTGAGAAATACTGAAAATGCACTCACGTAGTCGAAACAGAAGGATATTATTGTATTAATTTCCATCTCGGAAAAATCATTAACGTGCATATCACACTCCAACGACCAATGTAACCTTCATAAGACGTGATAATAAAACAAGGCGGTTTTCATTTCACGCCAGTCTTTTTGTATATTATGTAAGTACTTTTGTAAGAAAAACATGCAGAAGACGTTCTGAATATTGCTGGTTTTTTAACACGCCATTGTACATTTGCACTGCTCTTTCTTCTTCTCCTATTCAACGTTCATGGCAGCATCTACGTAGTTATTATTTTTTTTTTAACCATTGATACGGTTTTTGCCTTCTCTTACTCATTGATCGTGCAGATAGATACCCCTTGCAATATATACAACGACTAACAAGAGCGTGTTTATATTTGAAGAGATAATTTCTGAAATTTATACGTATTACGTGAATTCCGGGCTAAAATAAACGTTACCACTTAGTTAGCGATGTGCCACGAATAGAAATAAGATACTTAGTATACGAATCCGCGAACGTATATTGTATCGGTGTACTGCGTATATATACTGTACGTACACATATATATTACAGAATAAACTTCGGCAAACTATACACAGCACATATACGCGAAAATTTAACTATTTCGTACATCATTGCCACTTCTAAATAACAATTAAACATAGCAAGTTGTCTGAGGAAAAATAGAAGCGAGGTGATAGTAAAGAGATGTGGTAAAAGAGCAAGACATGGTGTGAAGTGACGCGATATTACTCACGAAGAAATATTCGTTCACAGCCTACGTACAAAAATTCAGCAAGTCAGCACTGAGTTGAAGCTTCACTTCGCCAAAAAAAAAACCTCAAATTAACATGAGCGTTTGAAATAAGCCACGTATTCCTGTCAAAAAACAACTCAGTTATTAAATTTTCAGTGGCTGAATTTGATATAACCTTTTGGCTCAATGGCGGTGGAAGTATCAAAGTTCGAAAATATGGCCAAGTAATCATGCAAAAAAATGGTAAGTCTAAAATTCTTGAAAAAAAAAAGGAAATACTCCGAAGTGAACATTACGTTGGGTCATTTCATTAATTTTTTTATTTGAAAATTGGGACATGTAATAGAACTAAATTTTTATAAACTGGTATCAAACGAAATTGGTAAAAATTTCAGTCCGCCATCCCGCGTAGATATTCTTATAAAACTATTTTTTAGCAAAAAATAAAAGTTGAAATGATTTTCAACTTTTTTTTGTGCACTCGGGCATTTTCGAAAAAATAAAAAAAAAACGACGAGATGAGAGCTTGTTTAGAACACCTGAAATCACAAATTTACATGGAAAATTGTCTCCAATCATCTTGATGAGTTATTATATTGATAATTTCTTCATTTCACCAGATAAATTTTCTTGAAAATTTTTTTCTTCGATTTCTTACAATTTTTCTTAGGCCCGATTTTCCATATCATATTGCCAATGAAAACCAGGCTATTACAGTTTATCGACCAACTGCGGATGAGAGGGAAAATATCAACAAAATTCGTTTTCGGGTCCTAGAAGAACATTAAGACGATTTTTAGCCATGCCAGATATTTATTTTTATTTATATTTTTTATTCCCGAACATTAAAATCATTAACTTCGCTCGATACCAACCAAAATCGCTCCAATTCGGTCAATCGGCTGAGTTCGACGGCGAATTAGATATATATGAGTGGGGACGACCTTGAGTCAAAACTCGGCTTTTCCCCATTTCGGGAGAGGGGGTGCTGAGAGGCTGAAAACGAAAAAATTGCTCTTTTTCAAACCAATTGACAGAAAATCAAAAGTTGTACAACATAACCAAAAATCAATCTACTAAGTCAGTTAGGAGGAGAGATATGGGAGTTTTCTCCTTTACTGATTCTGAGAAAGGGCTATTCCTCCTCTACCTCCCCATCAAGTTGAGCTAAGAAGTTGAAATTTGCAATGTACATTTAATTGGAGCCGTAGATGTGCTTTTCGGAAGTTTCGACTGTTTAACTCCTTTGCACCGCTTTGTAGCTCCATAAAAATGATTTTTGGATAGGGTTTTCTTCTTTTTTCTGTTTTTTGAATTTTTCCTCGCATAACTCCCCTCAAAATTGAGCTAGGAACTTGAAATTAGGATGTACGTTTAATGGGGATTCTAGATGTGCCTTTTGAGAGTCTCAACTTTTCAGCTTCATTTCTCCTTCCCCTCTTACAGCCTAAAAAAATGGTTTTTCCGTCTTTCTTTATTACTTTTTGATATTGTTCCTCGCACAATTCCCCTCCAAATTGAGCTAGCAAGTTGAAATCATGCATGTACATTTAGTAGTGGTGCTAGATGTGTCTGTGAGGGTCACGAATTTTCAGCCCCATTTCCTAATCCTCCCCTAAGAGCCCAAAAAAGTAGTTTTTTGGTCGTTTTTTCTTATTTTTTGAGTTTGTTCCCCGCATAACTCCCCTTCAAATTGAGCTAGAAACTGGAAATTAGATTTGTCACGTAGTAGAGCCTTTTGGGAGTCTTGACTTTTTAGCCCTATTGAATTCTACTTTTTTTCAATTCTCATAATTAAAACATCATAAATATCAGGCTGAAATTTTTTTTTTTTTTTGAAAAGCTTTAAGTATACAGAAAAACGAGTACGTTTTAAATGACCAGTGTAACCATTTTCGGATAGTAAAATTCTCTAAAAATTACAAAATTCTCCAATTTTTTTCTATCACGGAAGCAAAACAATCAACGAATTTTGTAATTTTCTGCAAAGAAAAAAAAGCATCCCAAAACGATGCTTTTTTCAGCCTAATTTTCGTGAAATATTATACTTATGTAAATTGTTCCTAATCAGTGGTAAGGGTAGGGAGTTCAACGGGGATGAAAAATCGACAACACTAAAAAGCATGTCTAGAATGTGTACTAAATTTACATACCAAATTTCAATTTCGCAACCCAATGCAGGGGGGGGGGATTAGTAAAACCAACCAAAAAAAAAACAACTTTTTTTACGTTGTGAAAGGGTTTAATGATGCTGATAAATCAAAACTTCCAAAAGGCACATCTAGGACTTCTACTAAATCTAAAATTTTAATTTCCTGGCTCAATTTGAGGGGGGGGGGAAGAAGAGGAATTATGTGAGTAACAAACTCAAACTATAAGAAAAACCACATTTTTGGGCAGTAAGGGGGCACAATGGGTTTGGTAGAAACCCTCAAAAGGCACATCCATGGCCTCTACTAAGCCTACATACCAAGTCTCAACTTTTAGATAAATTTGTAGGGGAGATTGAGGAGGAAAAGCCCTTCTTCAAAGTCAAAAAGGGGTAATATTCTCATATCTCCTCTCTTAATTGACCAAGTAGGCTGGTTTTTGGATATAATATACAATCTGAGATAGCATATCGATTGCCTCAAAAAGGAAAAAATTGTTTAATTTCACTCCCTCAGCAACCCCTCCCCGAAATTTGGGCACAACTGGATTTTGACTCGAGGTCATCTCTATTCCAGAATATCAAATCCGCCGCCAACCGTATCCCTTTTCCCAAATTTGATCGAACGAGCTGAGCAAATGATTTTTAATTTTGGGCAAAAAAATAAATATCTGACATGGCCAAAAATGGTGGTAAGGGCCTTCTAGGACTCTAAAACAAATTTTATTGATATCCTCCTCTCATCTGCCCCTTGTCGATAGACCGCCGACCGTAATGGTCTGGTTTTCATTGACTATAAGATATAGAAAATCAGGCTGAAAATATTCTTCAAAAAACAGAAAATTATTTGGTTAACGGCATGTCATATTCTTTGAAAGAGGGTCATGTTCCAGAATTGTGTATAATAAAATGGTTGTTTTTAGTGAAATTTTGTTAATTTTTTTTTCAAATTTTGAATAAAATTTAATCGCTAGAATGAAATTTTTATGAGAGGTAGGAAGGTTGAAATTTTTACGTTTCTTTGATACTATTATTCAACTATTTTGTTTTATATTATGATTCATCTTGCAAAATATTCAACATTAGTAAACCTCTGAACCCATTTTTTTTTTTTTTTTTAATGTTTGACCATTCAGAGGACTTTAGATGAATTTTAATCTTGTTGCAGTATTTTCAAACAGGTACTAAAAGTTCGATCAAATTTAGAGCAAAGTCTCAAAAATAATGTATAATGGTACTGAACTGGTTTAAGAAGTTAGTTTTAGATAAGAATTAAGTTCTTGGCAATGTTGAAAAATTGACCAACTCAAGTTGATTAGGACACTTCATTATGATGGGTAGAAAAGAGGAATACCTGTTCACGCTAAATTTTGTCTACCCATTTTGATAACTGAGCACGAGGAATTTCATCCATTTTATCACAGAAATACCCCTTTCAATATACGATGTATTTCGGGCAGGCGTTCATCAGCTGAAAAGTGACAAAAAATAAGGCTGAATAAGAAATCCTTGTAGAAAGAGAGGGTAACAATGAGAAAACTATCATTTTCTTACTCATGTTTTTCATTCTAAGCTGCCCCTTCTGCACTGTGCAGCCAGATTAAGCATCCTCAGTTAATAAACTTCGAGACGTCATCGAAATAAGTTTATCTTTGTTAAATAAATTAACATCCTTCGGCTATCTGCTTCCTTTTACGGTCTCGTTGTGTATTTATATGCTTCTGCATTGAACCGATACAACAAAAATAACATTTTCCTGCGAACGTTACTCGAAGTCAACGAGGAGCAAAGTTTTCTTCATATAGCTCCTTCCTGCGTCGTACTCGGCCAATCTATCAAGTTGCAAAATAGTACCCCGAAAATAAGACGTAAAAGAATACCGCAGACTATTTATCTACACAGTCTTTCATGTCATCTTGTACTCTACCAGATCGACAAAGCTTTTCAAGGTCTTTCCCGGCGAGAAAGCTCTTTTTTTTCTCTCGCAGCAAAGATGGATGACGCACTCATCTCGCAGAGAATAAAAATCACCGCTGGTTCCTTTCAATAAATTTAAACTGCTTCGTATTTATCGCGATGACGTGACACGGCGCCGAGTCGATAGACCAATAATTCAAGGGAACACTGCGAAACCTAACGTCGCGTCGCACCTCTTTTCCTCACTCTACGCTACATCAGCTGGCAAAATCATCTGTACAGATGAAATTAATTAGCCCGAGTTAATTAAAAAAACAATATAGTACCATAACATGAGTTCTATTTCTTGTTCAAAGAACGTGTAGCGCGAAAAATTTCTCCATATTTTTACGAGGATTGTCTTGCCTAAAGGTCAGTACATGAAAACAGCACGTCCATGAGCCAATACTGCATTAGGTACCAGGCTTTGAAACAAATTTGTCGAAAAAATTCGCCCATGTTTGCACACAATCAACGGCGGAGGATACGCATACGGCATTAAAATTTTAATAAATTGCCTCATATGCGAGCGCTTGCAGAACACAATCGAAAGCAGCCGGAGAACGATTCGAACCGACGATTTCTGGTATGTGTATTGTGTACAGCACAACGTATGTAGTACACACTATGAATGCAATCAAAAGTTATGTGAAATAGTTTTGGCAATTTCAGTTCGAAATTTCTCCATTCACTGGAAACTTTTTATTCGACCAACTTTAATCGTATATCTTGCTAGCAAACTCCTCTATATTATACTGTACTGTACTATACTAGTACCTAAGTATTACGGTACGTATGGTTTAAAATACAGCGTAAATTTCATCGCTTAGTACACTAGAACAATGCAACGCCAAGAAGATGATGACGTTGTGTGAGGGTTGGTAGGTTAGGTACTTATTGTGTAATAAATTAACGCCCAAAATGAATCCAGATGTAAATACATCGACCAGTGTGCTTCCGACAGAGTACATAGACGCATCAAACTGTCTATTGCAACTACATCGGCGACCTTACCAGATAGAGATGGTAAGTAACAAGAAAATTGTAATACCCATTGCGATTCGTTCAAAGTTATTTACCTTCTTTAGAATAGAATAAATCAACAACTTGAACTACATATATCGTATTACAAATAGAATTGATCGTCGGATAATGAAACTGAGCTATTATGAAGCATCATCTTAGGGTTGCATCTCTTGAGGCAAGAGATGTAGTGCATTTATTAGCTTTGATTCCTGGCATACGTGATCGTTTCTTGTATATTTTTACAGGGTGAGCTCGTTGGCCAATTCGTAGTAACCAGCTCTGATCTTCTACCCTTGATCGGATTTCCCTAAATTTGCCCATACATTCAAATCAAATAGGGTTCAAGTCGCCTGAAATCGATAGTTTGCCATCTTCTGATATAACCAAGTGGATGAGGCCAACATGAACGTGTTCTCTATGCCTATAGTATCGAGATGGTTTCTAGGGAGGTCTTTTTATTGAGTTCTGTTGCTTTCTACACTATCTACAAGTAACTCACCGCATCGCTAGCCAGGTTTTTACAACCCTAAGTTCAGCAGTGGGCCATGAGAAGGCGTTCAAACCAGTTACAAGATTTTTCATTCGGATCATAGATGACGTGCTGTTTAATTATCTCTGTTGTAACTGGTAGTGCTAGGAACGTAAGCGTGTAATAGTTGTTAAAAGCACGCAATGCATTACACATACGTGTTGTCTGTAGTGGGATTCGAACCTACGACCTCTTGTTTAGTGAGATGTGGTTTACATCTTCACAGCATCCAATTTGTTCTCGCATTCTGCATTCATTGTCTATGAGTAGTAAGAGTACATCAATACTGATCGTACATAGTAATTCTACAGGTTAAAGCTGATGGTTAATTTTTCACTGCACTACTAAGATTGTGAAAAGCTTCCTTGGTCGTATCTGTTCTGCATTTGATTTCCTTCTGGTCTCTTTCATCGTCACTTATTGAAACTATTAGATGCTTAGTGGAACTGTTTCACTTTATATATTTCTTCGTTTTCTACCTGTGGAATTTCATTACTTACCTTTGCCTTAGAGACATTAATTTTCTTCCCACATATTTGACCTGCATGACTTATATTGTGAGCCATCTTCTACAAATGTGATTCAGTATCCGCTATAAACAACCACTTAATATCATCTAAATATCTTATTTCATCGATGAATCAATCTTATATTTTTAATCCAATTGCATAAATTTTTACTCATAGTCTACTAAAGCCACAGAGAGCATGGTCATGTTGATCTTACTCACTCGAGTGTATCAAAAGGATTACAGCATGGTTAATTTCAGTCGACTCGAGACCAATGTATGCATATCGATTTTCACTTTTTTCATGATTTGATCTGCATCTGTATTGAAAGGACTCAATGAGAGTGAGCAATCTTACCTCACATCTTTCTTTATTCCACATTTCTTGAGCAAATATAAACATTCCATGCAGTTTTATATTTGCACGATGGGTTCCAGTATAAGTTGTTTTGTGGTAGTGGAAACCGTGGTAAATTTTACAAGCTGTGATCTAAGACAGTTTTTCTTCAAGATTCTTTGGTCATTCATACCTTCATGGTCATGATCTCTCATTAGGTCTCTTCAAGTATCAATAAAGACCTGTTTGTTCAAAAAGTGTTCTTTTTTCTTACCTTAGCCGACGCATTACTGATCGCATAAATAATTGGTGTTCTCTGTGTAGTAGAAAATCAAAGGCAATGCAGAATTACATGATGAGCAGTACCTCGAAGTCCACAGTTTTAGCAAAATTCAAAATTTATTTTTAGATGAATAAATAAGTAATATCTGAATTATCCAGTATTGGAAATTGCTTGACACAGCTAGTAGTTTAGAGGTAAGTCATAGTTCAGTCGAGTAGATACATCTGGAATAAGTTCTTGAGTTCATCTACCACATTTTCAATTGAATTGTCGTTGTTGCAAAGCTGGAATGGTGTAAAAGAGGAGAGTAGTCTATATTGATTCATCTGATGAGTGCCTCATCATCATGGGAGGTACATGACTAATACAGAAGATCAAGCCATGTGAAAACAGTCCCTACTGGATCATCAGCTGAGCATCTCACCATCATGGCAGGTAAATAACCTACATAGAAGACCAAGCCATGTCATCGAGGATGCCAAAGTACGCCAGTATCAGTGAGGAGAACGAATGATATATATTCAGATACGATCATGACTGCCATGCAACATGTTGTTTGGTAGAGCCTGCCAAGATTAGAGATCCTTGTTTTTTCAAGTTTATAGATTACACCAAAGCATTTGACTGCATGAATTAGAAGAAGCTCTTCAAAGTTTTAAGAGAAATTGGAGTCTTCGCTCACATAGTAGATTTGGTAGTCTCTATATTAGTTCAATTATTTTATTATATATCGAGAAAACATGGACGTTGGAAGCAGATTACAAAAGAAGAATTGATGCCTTTGACATATAGATTTGGCAAATGATGTTGAGGATACCCCAGATGTTGGAACAAAGGAACATGTCAGTTGTCAAAAAAATACAGAAGCCAGTCAGACTAAGTGCTTTATGCGAGAGACACATTCTAGGGTATTTTGGACATGAGACTAGGAGAGAAGTTGGAAATCTTAAAAAAGACATTCTCTCTGGTAAAGCCTCTGGTAAAAGAGGGAGGGAGGATCTTCGACCAAGTAGTTTGACATCATCAAAGCTCAAATAGGCTCTGTGGTAAAGACTGTTTCACAGGCACAGGATCGTGATAGATGACACACTTTTTTTAGGTGCACGACAGTCATAAGCAACTGAGACCCACTGATGACTGATGATGTTTTTTCAAGACAAAAAATGATTTTTTTGATTGCGTTTGATGGAGAGCCAATGGTAGAATAGACTGCAGTAAATAGTGTAGCAGAGAACCAATTGAGTTTAGATACATTATTGGTTGAGCTATCTTTGAATATCCAAATGCGCTGTAAGAAATTGCTCCGAGAACAGGAATATATTTCTGGCATTTGTAAGCAATGCATTTGGTGGAAGAATCCCAAGATAAGGAGTAATCAAGAATCACTCCCAAGGTATTTAAGTAGGGTGCATCTGTTGATTTCAACATCATTAATGATGAATGTTGTTATGTTATCTTGACGTTCAACAATAATATCAGCCCATAGAATGTGGAGTGGTAGTTGCCGTTTCCTCCACTAAATCTACATACCAAATTTCAATCGCCTAGCTCAGTTTGGAGGGGAGACAAAAAAGGGCAAACTTGTTTCAAATTAGAGCAAAATTGAATTTTGACCAAAGGTCATCCCAATTTATATACATTTAATTTGTCATCAATCTAAGCATACTAACCAAATTGATGAGATTTTAATCCGTATGAAGCCGAGTGAATGATTTTGGTCTTTGAGTGTAAAAAATAAAAATAAATATCTGGCACGCCCAAGAAAAAATTTTAAGGCTCTTCTGGAACCGCAAAAGAGATATTGTTGCCCTCCCTATTAGCATCTGCCATAGGTTCAAAGTCTGTGATAGCTTGCTTTTCTCTGGCAAAAAATCGATCTTTCTTATATGGTGAATTATATCAAACAATCGTAAACATTAACTTACTTATTCCTTACTAATCCTTCCAGCCAACAAAATTATCCATTTTTTTATTTTCTTCTACTCACCTGCAACATACAAAATAACATGTTGTTAATACCATACAACCAAATGAAAATGTAAATAATATTCTTTAACGTGCCTTTTATTTTCTAAATACATAAACGATAGCAGGGAAGACCCTCTGAATTATGTATTTTTTCAAGAAAATTTTGTAGGCTTCTAAACCAATCCCTATCAGTCTCAGAAAACATTAGTACGTATATTTTTCAACACCCAATAAAATTTTTCATTAAATATAAATTTAAAAAAAAAAAACGAGTCGAGTTATAAAAGATACACAAAAGCTCGTGAGTACAGTTTGAATGAATTTGAGCAGTCATCGAGCAGCGCAGACATTACAATTGCTGCACAGAGACTAGCTACGAAGTACGAACTGAACGAGCGAACGATGGTGGCGACAGAGACGGTGCTTTAAAGAAGCTATAAAATATGGTAAATATTTTTTATGCAGAACAAGTTACTAATACGTGTTTAGAATTTGAAAATGGTAACATTACGATTTTATTGGTATTGCACTTTATATTATAACGAAAAGAAATGATTGCGTTTAAGTGTTTGCTGTTGTAAATGGTGCAAACACAACTTTACGAAAAGAAATGTAGGATTGTAGGTAACTGTAGGTACGGAACTAGGTAAGTAAGTATTTAGTATTTACAAAATAAGTTTCGTGAAAATCCAAATGCTTATAAACCGAACGATAGAGAAAGTATTGACAAAGAGAGCACTTGTGAACTTAAAGACTTGCAAGGAGTTAAAAGGGATTTGGATAACTATGGTCTGTAGTTCAAATTAAATACAATAAATAAAGTATACGTATGATTAAAATGTGTGAATTGACACTGCCCTTAGAATAACAAATTTATAATGAATATTGTCACCTTTAAAGTATTATCGACATCCAGAGCTACCTCCCTGTGCAACCCCTTCAGTCCGCTTATTTCTACAAGTTGTAATAAACCTTTGGTCAGATTTGAACTACTCGCAAGGTCGTGAAGTGGATTTTTTGATTTTCCCTCACTTTCATTTGCCAAATCAAAATTTGTGTCCTTTATGGAGATCTGCATTTTTTACACGAATTTCAACGGGTACCTTCTTTTTGAAAAAAATCCCATGAGGCAATTTTTTCAGCATATTATTACCACAATCTTCTCTCGTGTCATTTCGAATACGCAACGATACAGACTACAACTTAGACGCGGAAATAAACGAGAACTTACGTAACACAGCAGACACTCAATTTCCAAAACAGACCTCGAATAATTGAACCACGCCACGTTTAAACTTACACTGTACTTTTAAGTAGCGAGTGCAAAATTTATTTATTAACTTCGGAAATACGGCGGCTAAGTGATTTCCGTTTAAAACTACGAACTGTTAACAGATCCTGTTGCGAAAACCAACCATCGTCGTATATTAAAGTGAAAATTTCGTAACAGTTAAAAGTTTTTACCAGCAATGAAAACCTAATATTTATGTTTGCTTGTTTTTAGCTCCACCGCTACAGCCAAAAGCTTGAGCTATGTTTTCGTCTCTCAAGTGAGAAATAAAATGAGAAAAATAAAAAATAAAAACTTACGAAATTCTTCTCTCGTACACACCTTTTCAAAGTCATCCATTCAGCGCGGAAAAATTTTCCAAACTAAAACCTACCGTACGTACATTTCGTCGCTAATAGACTATATGTAGGTAGAGAGGTACTTAGAACGTAGAATAGAGATGGTCACTGAAGCAGAGGATAACTCGTTGTATTCATTCGTATAAATAATATCACCGCTTGGTTTCACATCGATTGAAATTCCACGAAATTGTGCAATTAACCACTACTCTGACCTGTACCTACTCGCGCTAATATTAAAAAAGACAAAAGGTGTAATTTTCCGAAAAATTTCACCTTCAAAGGTCAACAGCAAATGCCACGTTCGCGTTCGTTCTTTCAATTCCTAAAAGTGCAACGTACTTTTTATAGATTGACGGAATGGAGTAGATTTAAAATTCACAAAGCATCATAAATTTACCACTCATGCGAGAGATAAATTTTTCATTAAGACAAAATGTTTCGCTAAATACGACGAAATTTACAAAGCAAATATTTATTTAAAAGAATTTACAATCTGCTTAAATTTTATAGCTACGTATAATGTAAAATATCTGCTTAAATTCCATTTAGTACCGTGCCTATGTTCAGATTAAATTATTCAGCATGTACCTGAAGAAAATTAGTGTAAGAAGGAAGGAGGAAAGAGTGATGAATAAGCGGAAAGAGTAAATTGCAGATTCTCCGCCGTAAAAGAAAATTTACCAATTTGTTTTTTTTTTGCAAGTAATTTTTTTCGGCTAAATATGTAAATCTGCTTTCTTTTTTATGCAAGAGAAAAAATTTCACAATTTGTTTACACTTAGGTATTTGAAATGAATTTACTTTCAAAGGAGAATAGCAACACTTTTTTCACTAAGAAATTATACAATAGCCAATTTTACATCTATTAAAATACTTCGAATATTAATTTAAACGGATAATTAAAGCACTAAAAAATGTTTAAAAGAACCGAAACATGAATAATGAAGTAAAATATGAAATTCCTTAATTGTTATCAAAGGAAACTTGGGATAATGCAGGGCATTGAACTTATCGTTCGAATACGAAATCCGTCAAATGGTTCAAGACATTCGTTATAATCAATTATAAGCATATCTGTACGCGTTGGAAAATCTTCCTTCATCCCCCTACAGAACATATTAAATGCCTCCCATCCTCAAATTGTAGAGGTAATTCTCAGATTTCGTAACAAATTTTCAGCTTTTTTAGGAAATACAGATTATAGACATTATGCCATTTTTGCACCTCCCTTCTGGCTGATTTTTTTATATAAAATGAATCAAGTTTGATATCATTTTAACAGAAATTTGGTCAGGAATCTACTTCTGGCGTCATTTTATCGCTAAACTACAAAAATTGACTCTTCAATATTTCAAACGAAAACTGAATTTTGGTGCACTTTGACGCCCTCTTCCCGTTTCGAGAAAGCTTAAGTGGCAGGGGTGTAAGATTTTAAGGGG
This sequence comes from Ferrisia virgata, assembly GCA_900060175.1. Taxonomy (NCBI): domain Eukaryota; kingdom Metazoa; phylum Arthropoda; class Insecta; order Hemiptera; family Pseudococcidae; genus Ferrisia; species Ferrisia virgata. Next base: position 34,231 of record FIZR01022126.1, read on the forward strand.
TGATTATTGGGACATTTTCGAACATATCTGTAACAAAAATCTCAAAGATAGTAATTCTTCCTAATTTTCTCATTTTTTTAACAAACAATTTGAAGTAGTGTTATGCGAGAAACAAACTCAAAAAATAAGAAAAAACGACCAAAAAACCACTTTTTTTGGGCTGTGAGGGGGTGAAATGAGGCTGAAAAATCGAGATCCACCCCCAAAAAGACACATCTAGAACCTCTACTAAATGTACGTACCTAATTTCAAGTTCCTAGCTCAATTTGGTGGGAAGTTATGCAAGAAACAGACTCAAAAAACAAGAAAAATAAGAAAAACCGATTAAAAAACCGATCAACAAGCCACTTTTTGGGTCTGTGAGGGAGTGCAATAGAGCTAAAAAGTCGAAACCTCCAAAAAGCACATGTAAGGTCCGAATTAAATATACATAGCAAATTTCAACTTTCTAGCTCAATTCAGGGTAAAAACAGCCCTTTTTCAAGGTTAAAAAGGGGAGAACCCCCATATCTCTTCTCTAATTGGAAATTAAGATATGTTACAAAAATTTGAATTTTCTATCACAATTGATTTAAAAAAGGTCAATTTTTGCGTTTCTGACCCCTCAGCATCCCCTCCCACAAATTGGAGCATAACTGTATTTTAACCAAAATTCATTCGCATTGATATATATCTAATCCGCTGCCAAACTGAGTCAATTGACTGAATTGGAGCGATTTTGGTCAGTATTGAACAGAGTAAATAGTTTTAATGTTTAAGAAAAAATAAATAAATAAATAAAAAACAAATAAAAAATAAATAAAAAATAAATAAAAATAAATATCTTACATGGCCAAGAATTGTTTTAATGACCTTTTAGGACCCCAAAACATATTTTGTTGGTATTTCCCTTTTCACCGCCGTTATTTTTGGAGCTGTATAGAGCTGCGATGGAGCTGATAAGTCGAAATCTTCAAAAGTCACATTTAAGGACCTATACTAAATCTACATACCAAAATTTCAACTTCGTAGCTCAATTTGGAGCGAATTTATGAGTAGAACAAACTCAAAATATAAGAAAAGTCGCCCGAAAAGCCACATTTTTGGGGCTATGAGGGGGGCAATGGGTCTGAAAAGTCGTAACCCTGAAAACGCTCACCCATGGCTCTTACCAAGTCTACACGCCAAGTTTCAACTTGCTAGCTTGAATCTGAATGGGTGATAGGGGAGAAATAGCCCCTTTTCAAGGTCAAAAAGGGGGAAAATTCTAATCTCTCAGTACCCATTCCCTCAAATTTTAGACATAACTGAATTTTGATCCGAGGTCATACCCAATCCAGAATATCAAATCCGCCGCCAGTTCATGCCCATTTCTCAAATTCGAGCTGAGCGAATGATTTTTAATTTGAAGGAAAACATTAAAATAAATATCTGATGTGGCCAAAAATGGTCTATTGAACTTCTGAAACTCCAACTCGATTTTGTTGAATTACCTCTCATCCGACCTAAATCGATAGATCATTATAACATGGTTTTCATTGGCAATATGTCACAGGAAATTAGATTAAAAATCCAAAATTTTTTTAAATGTTTGAGTGTTGAACGAGTTTTTCAATTTGGAAAAATTAAGTGAAAAACTGAAATTTTTACCACTAAGTTTTGAGGTTTGTTTCTCAAGAACTGAAATCCTGCCATTTACAAACCAAAAGGTAAAAGTTCAACCCAGCCTGTTTTTACCCCCCCCCCCTCTCTCTCTCTCAAATCTTCTCGCATTCCTCTTTGATTAATGAATTATTGATTGATTCTCTATTATTTCCCTACTGCTTATTTCAACGTACAGATCAACGTAGCTCCTAAGGCATATAAATCATCCGCATGGAAAAAATTCTCCCAAATCACAGTTTTTTAACCTTTCAATGCCAAAAATTTCTACAATGGGTGGAAAAATACCGTTAACGTGGGCCATACGTTAAACGACGAAAAAAAAAATTCGAAATAAAACCAACCGAAGACGTTGTTGGCGAAGTAATCATTTTCGACGTTTCTCTGTTAGACATTTTATGAATAGGCGAACAGATATAAGTAGATAACATCTTTATAAAAGGCGACTTTGCGAGCACCAGTAACAATATGAGACATATTTATCAAACGTTCGCCTACGTTCATTATTCAAATTGGGACGAAATCTTTTAAATCGAGTTACAAAAGCTATCAAAGGAAAGAAGGGAAAAAGTGCGAACGTTGTACTGTCTACTACAAAAGAGGGAAAAAAGCAAGAAATTTCACCTAAAATATATCGTTACCGAGTAATATCTCAGTCTCGCGAACACGTGTTTGACAAAATCATCGTAATGTTATTGGTCCTCTGGTAGCTCGCGTATTCTTTTTTTCATGCTTTTCAAACAGCTGACGATAGACACCCTCCGTTTTTTTTTTTTTCAATTAACTATATATTTAAAGAGGCCACGTAGTTTATAATTTAGTAGTGTAGGCGTTGAAATAAAGACTTCGCAAAGTTGTTGTCGTCTCATTTAGGCTCACCTAAGTCAGGCTGCAAAACGCGTTTTTAATGATTTTTCATAAAATAGCACCCCCGGGCCTGATTGTGTGAAGGTATATACAATTACCTAAAGTCTTTGAGTTGTTAATTTTCTTCCCTTTGTTATATATTTTAAAAGGTGTGCGATGATGCGATTCAATGATCAAGGGGATGGTCTCTAGTCTCTTCAGTATCTTCTCTGCCTTTTTTTTTTTTTCATCTTCTGTACGCTGCAGACGAAAAGCTATAAATCGACAATACTAACGCAAATTAACATTTAAATTCGAAAACTTTGTATTAGTCGGACTGTGTTTGTATTTGTGTTGCACTTTCAGCAAAAACGTACGTCCTCAATGGGTAAGTGCTGAATTTACGGGGTGAGTTTTTTTTTTCAAAAGCATTATTACATAAGTTGATCAAAGCGAGTTTGCCTTTTTTTTTCTTTTATTGAATATTCCTCAAAATTTAACTTAATGAAAATTATAGTTTGAAAGCATATCGATTCGTTTTGTTTTTAAATTAAAAGTCGTCAATGAAAAGTGTACGCAGAATGAAATGGTGGATGTTTTTTTTCATAGAACACCTACCTTTATTTATCCATTTAGGACCCTCAATGAATATACACATTTAATTTTAAACCCCTACCTCAATCTTGAGAGGAAATATAAGAAGGCCAAATTCGAAAAGTGGGCACAATTGTACAAAATACTACTCTTTCGGGAAAGGTTAATTTTTTGAAATGTTATACAACCCTAAATTCTCAAATAATACCTTCAAAAGCGAACAATTTTCATAATTTTTGCCTCGCAGCACCGCCTTCCCCAAATGCGTACATTTTTGAATTTTTATTCAAAATCATCTTCGTTTATGTACATCTAGTCAGCTACCAATCCGAGCATATTGGCAAATTTCGATGAATTTTGGTTAATATCAAGCCGAATAAATCATCTTAGTCTGGAAGGTACGGGATAAAATGAAGTGAAATAAAATTTTTCAGCGAAATTGGGTCATTTCCTTTTATTATTTAGGCAATTTTTTCACATTAGCATTCAAAAATGATGCTTTTTTTCAAATTTGAGAATTACATAATTTCGAACAATTTAACATAAAATTATAGAGTTGAACATTACTTGAAACTCAAAGTACAAAGTCAAGACTAATTCTTTTAATTTTCTTCAACATTTCAACTTAAAATCACAAAATCAATCCTTACTCTTACTTTCACTTCGTTTTCACTTTTATTTTTATTTTTTCCATTGTAAAAACATTTTGTTTCACATATTACAATTTACAACCCTCAAATAATGCCTTTCCGCACAACATCAGACTTATCAGAGGATTCTCATCCTAAATTTGTGAACGTAATTGGTTTTTTATCAATTATTGGCAATTCAACTTTTTATCTGATATAATCCAACTACATACCTATTATCTAATAAGCCCTAGACACATAATCCTACGAGAATTTTACCTGCTCTTCTTTCTCCACAGAATTTTGAAAAAATTGTCAGAATTTTTTCTATAACCCAAGTCTAGATTTGTCAACGCTTCATCATTAGGAGTTGGTGGTAAACAGCTCGAGAGTTGACCAACAATAGCTGACCATCAAGATTTGGACTGTCCAATCTATATGGTCCAGATTTGTCAACACTTGATTATTAGATGTTGATGGTAAACAGTGAACTGTCAAGAGTTGACCAACAATAGTGGACCATCGACATTTGTACTACCAAGATATGGACTATCAACTCCTGACGATCTAGATCCATCAATTGTTGATAGTCAGATGCGGACTGTTGAAGACAGTGGACTGTCAGCAGTTAACCATCAATATCCGGACTACCAACATCTTAAAAATCAACTTGAATGTTAAGAAAACAAATCTGAGCAAGTTTTTAAAATTCTTCATGTTATCACTTTTTTGGTGCCAGCAGAAGTCAAAATTTCATCTAAAGTGACATGACTGTCAAAAAATTCGGGAATTTTGAAAATTTCTTGGTATTTTTTTCTATAAAATTCAATTTTTTTGTCGAACATAATTCAAATTTTGGCGATTCAGATGGTAACAGCTCAGAACAGTAGACTATCAATGTCAAGGCCACAACATCCAGTCCATTAAAGTCTGAACAATCCGAATTTTGGCAAACCAAATTTTGTCTTTTACATCCACAAAACGGATTTTGTTGATATATCCCTCACCTCCCCTTCCCTCGACAAGGAGAATAGGACCAGCAAAATATTTTTCGGTAACTTATCAGGGCATCACGACTATTTCATCCCATTCTCATAATCTTTACAGGCGTATTAGATATATAAGAGTGGAGCTAACCTTGGACTAAAATTCAATTATGATTGAGAGTAAAAAGTTGTAAAAATTGAATATTTTTGAGCAAGTCGATACACAATCAGAAGCTGTACACCATGTGTCAAAAAATTAGCCTGTTACACAATTTGGATAGGAGAAATGAGGATTTTCCACTTTTTGACGCTGGAAAACGGCTTTCCATCGCATATTTCTTCTTCAAGTTGAACTGGGAGGTCGAAATTCATTATGCCGATTAAGTAAGGATCCGGAATTTGCTTTTTTCATGTTTCAATTTTTCAGCTACATTGCATCCTCTCACAGGCGTGAAAAATAATAGTCTTTTGGATAGTTTTTCTAATTTATCGAGTTTGTTCTTCCCATATCTCCCTTCCAAGTTGAGTTATATAGCTGAACTTTGGTATGCAAATTTAGTACGAGTCTTTGATAAGCTGGGAAGGGGGGCTGAGATTCAACTATTCTTTCCAAAAATCAACATTTCCTGATAATAAAATCATTTACTCCGGTTTTGCTCAAATTTGGCAAGTACACTCAAATTGACAGTATTAAATACAAAATTTAGCTAAAGAATGAAGAGAGCAAAAATCGTAAAAATTGTTCACTTTGAAGTAATTTATAATGAATAAAAAAAAGTTGGCTCTAATTTTCGTGACATAAGGCTAAAAAGTCAAAACCTCCCAAAAATCACATCTGAGGTTCTTACTGACTGTATATACCCAATTTCAACTTCCAAGCCCAATTTGGAGGGGAGTTATGCGAGGAATAAACAGTAAAAATTGGAAAAATCTACCAAAAAACCACATATTTAGGGCTGTAAGGAGGTAAAATCGGGCTGAAAAGAAGAGAACCACAAAAGGCGCATTTAGGGTCTCAACTGCATGTACACATTTAACTTCAACGTCCTAGCTCAATTCAAAGCGTAGTTATGCGAGGAATAAACTCAAAAAATGAGAAAAAACGACCAAAAAACCACATATTCAGGACTGTGAGGCGATGAAATGAGGCATATAAGTTGGGACTCCCAGACAGCAGACGTAAGGTCCCCATTGAATGTACATACCTAATTTCAACTTCTTCGTTCAATTTGAAGTGAAGTTATATGAGGAACAAACTTAAAAAATGAGAAAAATGAGAAAAACCGACCAAAAAACCACTTTTTTGGGGTAGTGAGGGGGTGCAAAGAAGCTAAAAAATCGGCACCTCCTAAAGACAGAATCCCTAATGAATACACATACCAAATTTCAACTATCTAGTTCATTTTGTTGGGGAAATAGGGAAGGAACAGTGCTTTTTCGAGGTCAAGAAAGGAAAAACCCTAATATCTTCCCTCCTAATTGACCTAAGAGGTTAATTTTTGGATATGTTATACAAATTTGAATTTTCTATCGATTGACTCAAAAAGAAACAATTTTTGTATGTTTGACCCTTCAGCACCCTTTCCCCCAAAATAGGGTAAAACTGAATTTCGACCTTTAGGTCATCCCCACTCATATACATCTAATCCTTCGCCAAACTGAGCCGATTAACCGAATTGAAGCGATTTTGGTCAGTATCGAGCAGGGTATATGATTTTAATGTTCAGTAAAAAAATAATAAATATCTGACATGGCCGAAGATTGTCTTAATGATCTAGAACCTAAAAACAGATTTTACTGTAATAGCCTGGTTTTCATTGACAATATGACATAGAAAATCAGGCTAATTGCTCAATACAATCAAAAAATCTGCCTTCCATACGAAACTGGAGAAGCATGAGACTTGAAAAAGTATAAATTATTTTGTCAAAAAGCAGCCACTTTTTTTCAACAAATACATCGACATTTTAAAGGCCAAAAGAGATTTGAAAATAAAAAACATCCACCTAGCACGAATCTAAAAATCTAGAAAGAAACTATTGGAAATATTTTCATCTATTTCAATCGAAAAAAAAAAAAAAAAAAAAAAAATTACCTACAATTTCAAAACACCACTGCTCTTTTCTACATTCAAAAAGCACGAAATTTCAAACACGCCTTCGCTTAGGCTTGAACGTAAAAATAAAAAATTTCCATTTCATTTTCCATGTTTATATTGGAGCATACAGCGAGGTCGCGCGATAGAAAATCCGTTAAAATTCTAGGTACAGTGCAAAAAATAACATCGTATCGGCGCTTGGCACACCGGTAATTAACTTTCTTTGAAGTATTTTTCGCCGGCAACGACGCCGCGCCGACTCCACCTTTTCTAATTACTTTTATCGATTCGTCGGCTCAAAAATTGTTGCACTTAAAAAGAACGTAATTAGTTTTAATTTTCACGTTTCTTCGTATTCGTTGGTGCGCAAAACAACTACTGCTAGAAATTTCGTACCCTATATAACATATTATAATGTATTATATACCTATATAACTAAACACGTGAGCTAGATTTAGAGTACAAGTCTGCGTGAAAGTACAAGCCAAGGTAGGTAAAAGTGCATATGGTACAGCTCAGCTTAAAAATACTTACTTATCCAGCATCAATCTGTACGACTACGTTATGCTTTACTTTGAGTAAACCAAAGAACAAAGCAGTAATGAGGTAAAAAAAACACACCCTTAGAGACTTAATACCTACACACTCGAGTAGATAATATAGGTTTAGAATTCGAGACTACTATACACTCACATACTGTATGCATACCCAACTTATGTACGTATCTACTCTGAGAGGCGTACGATGTAGGTACATGTTTTACGTGTACTTAGCTTGAAATTAAAAGGAAGACGTACGTGTTGGTGTGGTAAGTATAATGCTTGACGGTAGCGTGCAATTGCATCACGCGTATAAGATCTTTAATTAAAAAGTATACCTTCGTCGTGCATATGTGGTACTATATGCAATGCATGTACCTTTATAATATACTTTCAGGGATATTATGTACGTCTACGTACACATGTAGGTGTACCTACATCATCATCATCATCATCATCATCATCATCATCATATACGATATACATATCTCGTACTTGGAATCGTATTCTATTCGCCTCTTTATTAAAATGCAAACCTACTCGATTCGCGAATAATACATACATAAATATGCGAGTACGTGTAGACAGGTAATCTCCGTAAGATACGTTGAAGTAGACGTAAGTATTATACACGCATATACGAAAAGAAACTCAAGAAAAGATATCTAATTATGTACCCGTCTCTATTTCTTTACTGTGCAGGTTCGCAAGCTCATCTTCACTTACTTCATGCGACGAGTACATAACGCTATTGTCACGAGAAAAGTCGAATCATGGTTGAACTTATTCCATCATATTTTTCGTTTCTTTACATCATCGAATCAACTTACGTACATAATACACCACCCATCCGATGTAAAATACGAGATTAATGTATAAGCTGGTTGCTGAAATCAAACTTATTAGCAGTGTCGTGCTTTTTACAAATGATAATTATACGGATATGGAATTATAAGTACAGATTACAGAGCTCGTACAATTGAAAGAATTTAAAAATACATACTTTTTCAGAGAGAATCCACTTATTGATAAATTTTTATCTCTTAGGTCGATTAGTTACATTTTCTAGTTGGTTTAGAAGCAGGGAAAATTCTCTAAATTTTTAGTGTGATTTTGTACGTTGCATTATCATAAAAAAAAAAAAAAAAGTATTGCAGGTAGAAAGGATTCAAAGGAGCTAAAAATTCGAACCTTCCAAAAGACACATCTAGGGTACCTACTAAACATACATACCCCATTTCAAGTTCTTAGCTCAATTTGGAAGGGGGTTATGGGAGGAAAAAACTCACAAAATAAGAAAATCGTCCACAAACCTCCCATATATAGGACTGTAAGGGAGTGAAATGAAGATGAAAAGCCGAGACCCTAAAAAGGCACATCTAGGGCCCCTGTCAAATGTACATGCCTAATTTCAACTTCCCATCTCAATTTAGAGGGGAATTATACGAGGAACAAACTCAAAAAATAATAAAAAACAACCAAAAAAACAGATCTTAGGGGTGGTGTAGGGTACAATGGGGCTGAAAAGTCGAGACACCCAAAAAGCCTATCTAAGCCCCCTACTTAATGTACATATCTAATTTCAAGGTCCTAGCTCAATTAGGAAAGCAGTGATGTGAGAAACAAACTCAAAAAACTCCAAAAACGAGAAAAAGCTATCCAAAAATCACTTCTTCGAGGGGGGAGGGGGTGAAACAGAGCTAAAAAGTTGACCCCCAAAAGGCACATCCAGGGCACCGACTAAATGTACATACCAAATTTCAACTTCCAAGCTGAATTTGGTGGGAAGATTGGGGAGGAACAGCCCTTTCTCAGGGTCAAAAAAAGGGAAAACCCCCATTAATCCACTCCCAACAGACTTGGGTAGTTAATTTTTGGATATGCTATGGAATATTTGATTCTCTATCAATTCGCTTAAGAAAGGAAAATTTATGTGTTTTTGACCCCTCAACATCCCCTCCCCCAAAATGGGTCAAAACTAAATTTTGGCCCAAATTCATCTTCATTTATATATATCTAATCTGCCGCCAAACTGAGCCGATTGATCGAACTGAGGCGATTTTGGTCAGTATTGAGCGAAGTAAATGATTTTAATTTTTGGGGGAAAAAAAATAAAATGAAATAAAAATGAATACCTGACATGGCTAAAAATTGTCTTAATGGTCTTCTAGGACCCAAAAACGGATTTTGTTGATATCTTCACCCTCCCTCATCTGTCGTTGGTCGATAGACTGTAACATTCTGGTTTTCATTGACAATATGACATAGAAAAGCAGACTGAAAACAGCAGGCCAATTACATGTGATGTAACGCTTAGACCTACTTTCCTTATTTTCTTCTGTCTTTCTTCTCTCGAGTACATCTCGAAAATCTAGCACTTGCCAACAAAACCCACGTTATTACGAACTATAGACTTTAGTCGGGTGGAGAGAGAGACTAAACGAAATCCGTTTTGGAGTCCTAGAAGACCGTTGAAACCATTTTTGACCATCTAGATATTTATGTACCATCAACAGAAGACCACCAGGAACTAAATATTCAAAATCTGGATTGTTCAGGTTTTTTGGATGGCGATGGCCTTAGCATTGATAGTCAACTGTTTTGGATTGCTGACATATCTGGAACGTCAACGGTTGCATTACGTATGACAAAAAAGTTGAATGCTATGAAAAAAATACTCCTTTATTGGCAAATAATATTTTTTAAACCTGATCAACGATATCCATTGTTATAAGATGATAATTTTAGAGCAATTTTAAAAGTACCTGTTACTACTATATTTTGAATTCAATGCATAATTCAAAATAGCGATGGTATTTTTTGCTTAACTTATAGCAGTTTCAAAAATCATTCGAAAAAATTGAAATTATTAGCCAATGAAAAATGCTCTTACATTAGGTTTTTCATCAGACAAGCAAAACGTTGACCAGCCTAGATTCACGTGTTCTTCAGTCCCTCATCCCGATAAAATTTTTAAAACTTATTTTAAAATGAATAAAACTTAAATCTCTTTGTCAAAACTGAATTAAATTATTCGTATTGTTGATCGTCAAACGCCTATGTGCTTTTTTAAAAGCTCAAACCGCTATTACCAGATACGAGGAAATGTTCGAGAGAATATTTTTATGCGATGGCTTGGCTACGACGCGACGGTTGAATTGCTTTTCACAGAATGCATGTGGCATATGTTTCAAACTCCCCAGATGTATTCTTTCATTTTCTAGATTTTTTCGCCCTTTCTTTTTTTTTTTTTTTTTTTTTTTATAGAATGGGTCATCTTTCATTTATGTAAGTATATCTACGGTATATTCTTTAAACGTAGAACAACTTCCCTTCAAAACTTGAAAAATTCAGCGAGCAAAGACTCGTCAGAGATGAAAGATATAGCCATTTGACTTCTTCATACGATCGTAACGCTACTGAGAAACTTTTTATTACGTTATTGGTTGATGAAATGGTATGGTATACATATTAAAGCATACGTGTGAACCATGAAGTGATAATACTCGTAGTCTTTTTTTCTGATCTCAATACACAATTTCGTTTTATAGAGTTGGACTAGATATACCTATACATAATATAATATTCCAAAATTAAACTGTTATAGTAAAATATATATGTATTATGTATATGTATATGTATTTTTTTTTCAGTAAATTTTAATGTAGTAGATAAATTGAATGTTTTTCAGAATTAATGGATATCCCATCGTCGATAGGGTAATATTTTTGACGGGTTGAAGACGAACACACAAAAATATTAAAATGACTACCAGATAGGTCTATTCAAAAACGAAAAGTTCACTGGCCTTTTTATCGCTTTATTATTCATTTCTATGAAATAACCATTGACCACTTATGCGTTTAATGTCCCACACTAAATATATGTAAAGTTTTCTCTCCGATGAGTGCTTGATACGTAAATAAAACACGAAATAAAAATTGTACCAACCATGTAGATGTATAACAACATTTACCTTATTGATATTACTACCATGATCACCAATAATAGCATTATTATTTGAATGACACTTGAGTGTTATTCTTCCTACCTATTTTTATTATTTTCATCGTTCAACTGCTGCAAACAATACCAGTTTGAATTTGGATCCGTGAAAATTGTATGAAAGAAACCTATTTCAAAGCAGGAGTTGAAAAATAAATATTATGTAAACTGCAAGATGTACCTTTAAATATCTCTCAAACTGTCCACTGAAATGCTTGTTTTTTTTTTTTTAATCTGCAAACGACAAAATCGCAATAGCTACAAAATTGCTTAAGAATAATGTAATAAAACATTCAGCTATCCTAATCAATTTTTTCAGCTTGGAAAAGTTATTTCATGTTCAAAATTTATAAAAAAACTAAGAACAATTAAAAAAAAAATTTGGAATTTTTTTTTCAAAATAAAATTTTTAGGTACACATATTTATACCCAAAATCAGCATAATTCGAAAATTAGAAAACTAACTATCATTTGTTTTTCGAGCATGATTATTTTCACCATTACTTTGCTTTTTAGGAATTTTCAAAAACCATCACTTTTTGCGTTTTTTCACGTTTTTTGAAAAACTATGGTAAAAATTTTGTTTTAAGAAGCGTTTTCCTGAAATGGATGTAGGACATCGATTTTAGATAATTGAGAGCAATATTTTAATTTTTTAACCTGCCCCCTCCCCCCGCTGATTTTTCACACACACTCATAAACACGCCATTTTTGTTTTTTTTTTTTAAGCCATTGGTATTGTATTTTTGTTATTTCGGATAATTATTGAAAGCCCCTGAAAAAAGTTAAAACCGGTAAAATTACTCTTGAATGAACAAAGGTAAGTGCACTCGACCCATTCTACTAAGAATTTACGAATGAAAAAAACTTCAATGATGCAAAAAAAAATTTAAAAATACGAAAAAAAAAAACCGTTTTTAAAGCACCCTTGAAAAATTACCAGGGGCGGATGAGGAGCTGAAGCTGACATATTGGGCTCGTTGCGCCAATGATCATTCTATGTAGGTATAAGTATAAGTAATAATTCAATTTGAAATTCCATCAGTTTTTGAAGGTTTTTAAAATGTTTGAACATTGAGTGATTTATGCAACTTGGAAAAATTGAATTGGAAAGCTGAAATTTTTATCGTATCTTTTTCTGCAAAAATTGTAAACCCACCGTTTGGAGATTCCCCCCCCTCCACAATTTAGCTCACCGTAGTGTTTGACAAAATTTGAGGAAAGAAAATCACTAATTTCACATTACTATTGTACTTTTCCTGAAACAGATGCGATTTTATTGGTAGGAGGTCCCCTAATATTCTTCAGTTGTCGGCGAAGTAGGCAAATCCAACTAAAATTGAGAAACCCACATAACCCTATTTGAACATTCCGTGACATACTACATGTGAGTTTCATGTGCTCAAACCTCCCTCCCCTAACTGGGTGTGAAAAAATTGAAATTGAAAAATTTTTCATTCATCTATCGTTGATTCAAAACTGAAATCCCAGCAATTCTTTATTTTTTGTCGTAAGACTTCAAAAAATGCATTTTTAACGATTAAAAAATTATTTTTTCTCAAAGATTTGCCCTCGTGTTGCTCAGACATGCGTATACCTCCTGTTCCTGGATTGAGACCAAGAAAAAATAACGTTTTTTTACACTACATACTTTGAAAAAAATTCCACCTCGTACATCCCACTGGACATGTTGGAAAAAAATTGTTTTGTTAAAATTTTTTCCTTTTTTTCAAAGAAAAAATTTTGATGAAAAATAAATTTTGGTAAAAAACGTTCCTTTGCAAAAACAGTTGCTCGATTTTGATACTTTTTCTCTAAATCAATTGAATATTTCAATAAAAAAAGATTTTGGTTGAAATTTTTATTTCCATGGAAATTTTTTTTTAGAAAAATGGGAAAAAACTGTAACAAAACAATTTTTTTCCAACATATCTAAACAAGTTGGAGAAAATTTAATTATGCCAAAGGTAGAGGGTGCCTTGTTACTTTAAGAAAAATTTTTTAATTAGGTACTTAAAAGAGTTTTTTAAAAAGCTGAAAATTTCAATATTTTTCAATCACCTTTTTACATCAAATTAGCCATATTTCACGAACTACACAATCTATGACTCCAATTTTTTTACTAAAAATATTACATTGCATTTGTCACATTTTGGCGCAAACGAGACATTTTTACCATTTTTAGTTCTTAAATTGGAATTTTTTTTTTTAATTTTTTGAAAATTAAAAAATTCAAATGCCTGCAACAAACCCCCTTACAATGTTTCGATAGGCAACTCATGCTACATGAGTCCAACTTGTGTTGCTCTACTTGTGGTATAAAGGAAGTACTATTGAGACGAAACACCCTGTATATCTAATCTGCCGACAAATTGAGCCGATTGACCGAATTGGAGCGATTTTGGTTGGTATTGAGCGTAGTAAATGATTTTAGCGTTCAGGAAAAAAATTTAAAAAAATAAATAAATATTTGATATGGCTAAAAATTGTCTTAATGGTCATCTAGGACTCCAAAACGGATTTTGTTAATATCCCCTCCTCATCCACCATTGGTCGATGGACTGTCCAACCCTTTTTTTCATTGATAATATGCCATTGAAAATCAGGTTAAAAATATCAGCTTACAGACAGAGATTAAGAGTTACACTATACGCTCACATCGAGTTCCATACGAATTACGAGCAGTAAGCAACAAAGTTTAGGTAAGAATATGAAACATATATACACTATCGAACAGGAAAATAATATCTTAATTACTCAAAATTACAGCATATTTCGGGAAACGCTTCAATTTCCCAAAGTTATAACTCGTCCAATACACCCAGCCATCATAACGTGATGACGGAGTATCACCCCCTCCCTCTGCGAATAATCAACGCAGCAAGCCAAAATGCACCGACATCAACGTAAGTATAGAGAGACGTTAGGTGCGCTGGCAGTGAAAGAGATGGCGCACGCATGCCAAAAATCTTGAGCGACCTCTACTCAGCATATTTGCCAAAAGAGTTGGTTGTCTTGAGGGTGGTTGGTGGCGGTGAAAATCACATCGGTAGCATTCAGTTATCTCGGTACGATTTGCCAACACCGGTCGTACGTGGTTGTCGTCATCGGTCTGGTGGTGATTTTTCGATGTAATTCGCGCGGTCCAAGTGCACGAGTATTTATTTTTCGCGTTCGTCTCGTTTGTTTGTTTGTTCGCTGTCAAATTGGCCGTTTGTTGCATGAGTAATTTTGTCATTATTTAGCATCAGCCTACTTGGTCGTCGCGATTTTGCGACATAACATAGTGCCATTTTTTTTTTTACAAGGTCGCCATGTGATCGTTTCGTCACTATACGTTTATTTTAATTATATCGTATCGTGTGTGCGGCGTAATTGTCGCTCGACGCCGATTCAGCCTCCTATTATTTGCTTCCTCTTTACTTTTTATTTTTTCTCTCTCGTCTCTTCTTACGATCAATTCTTCTTCCATTGATCGAGTCGTGTGTAAGGTACACGTGCGCTCTATCATTATCATCATCGCCAACAGCATCACTTTTCTCTTCATTTAATGGTGTTTTTTTCATCATCGTATCAATGAATCGTCGCTTTGTGTCGCGATCCGTCGTTGAAATTTTCAACACCATATAGCTCTTTTTCCAACATCCTGATATTTTTGGAGGAAAAATTAAATTAAAAAAAAGAAGAATAATAAGAACCAAGGTGTTCGAAAAATGATTCGAGCACCTTTAATGTTGAAATCAAACATGAATATTATTTTTATCGTCGCTTTCAGCACGTTCGCATTTTATCATCTCATAAACGGTAAGTGAAAATCGTCGTTATTTAAAATATACATAGCTAAGCTACCTGCAACCTACGTAGACTTGTGTATTCAATTCCCACAAGTCTTTTATACGTGTACGAAAAGAAGACTACAATGAGGATGACGAGAAAACTCTCGTATACGCGACAATATCGCCAAACCCAGCACGGTGGTAGATGTCGTCGTGTCGCCTTTTCCCCCATCTCATTCATACCATCTCCGATTTGTAAATACTGAAAAACATTCACAACTTTCAATCTGATTACAAAAGGTACCGATGTTGTTCTCCTATTGACCAACATCACCTTTATCGTTGTACTGTCGTTACGTCAACAAAATCTTCATGTAAGACACTCCGCGCCATTATGGTAAATTGGTAAATTGATTTCACGCAAAAGCATCCTACGGTCCTGATACGAGATTAAATTTTCGAATTCGTCAGCTCGCCGGAATTTCCATTAATCTCTTTTCTCGCTCTGGCGCGACATAAATTTTTGTCAAAAAACAACCAGGGTAAAGTGAATGCTCGCAAATGAGCATATTCAACTATTACGATAAAATACATCGACATAAAGCTCTATTACAAATCGAATACAAGCATAACTTACTTATTTCCAACGCGCTTCAATACTTTACTGAATGAAAATTCGTTACTCACCTGAAAACAAGAATAAAATAAAGTTGATTAGATGATGGCCGATTCATATTCATTAGTTTTTATGCGTATTATAAATTGGTAAATAACTGAATAGTTTGCAACAGTCTACACACTTCACCTCATCAAGTAGACTTAACAGTCTTTCTATTCCTAAAATTTCGATTCTTTTTGAAAAAACATGAATAATCGGTGAACATTGAGGATGAATTTAATTATATTCGTGTTTAGAAGGCTACATTCATGTGAATACGACACGAATATCATGAAGGTATTCAAGATCCAAAAATGGGACGAGGGGTGCGCTATGGTACAACAGGAGACTTCCATCTGAGCTTTGATTTTCGATTGTAATAAACCGCAATTATACTAAATACGAAAACAATTTCAACATTTATAGATTTTTTCAGCACAATTGTTTCCCCCTCTTTTCCTCTTCACCCTCACCCCTTCCTTAAATCAAATTTTGACCATAGTGTTTATGAATTAAAATTTTGAAAAAAATATGTACAACAAAGGAATCAAGTACACATCCAAAAAACGCAGCTTTTAAATTTTACCAAATCAGTATACTCGTTTTCAAAAATAAATAAAGTTCCAAAATAATTCAAAAAAAATACAGAAAATTGACCAACCAAAAATCTCGAAAAATCCGAGAAACTGTTGAAAATTGGCCCATAATATAAAAAAGACGTTAAAAATAATCGAAAATTAGGTAAAAAATTGGAAAAACTAGGTTCAAAGTACAGAAAATCGTACAAAAATACTGAAATGATATTGAAAATTGAGTAAAAATTGACCTCAAAACGTTAAAAATCATCAAAAATTGATCGAAAATCACAAAAAAAAATCATTAAAAATCAACAAGAATGGAGTAACAATTTGACAAAAATGCGTAATAAATGAGGAAAGTTGAACAAAAGATCATGGATATGTTACATATTCATATCTAAAACGTACATCTCCTACTCATCAAT
Organism: Ferrisia virgata; assembly: GCA_900060175.1. Lineage (NCBI taxonomy): Eukaryota > Metazoa > Arthropoda > Insecta > Hemiptera > Pseudococcidae > Ferrisia > Ferrisia virgata. The sequence goes on from FIZR01022126.1 coordinate 51,006, forward strand.
TTTTTTTGCACATTTATCCAACTTATACATTTTAACATAAAATGCGAAAATCATTCATTATTTTTTTTCTTAAAAAAAATTATTGCATTCTAAATAAATAAATTAATTTTTTCAACTTTTCAATTGTTTTATTTCAACTTATTCAATTTCTTAATTTTTATAATTTTTTTATTTCTTTAATATTTTATTTTTCTATTTTTCAACTATTTTATCTTTCAATTTTCTAACTTATTTTTTAATTAGCCATACATGTCAACATTCTAACATAAAGTGCAAAAGTCACTCATAATTATCTTTAATTTTTTTCAAATGCAGAAATAATTCATAATTTTTTTATTTAAAAAATTTATTGCGTTCTAAATAAATAAATTAATTAATTTCTTCAACTTCTTAATTTTCTTACAAAATTTCTTAATTTTTTTTAATTGGATATCCATGTCAACATTTTAACATGAAGTAAGAAATCACTCATAATCATCTTTAATTTTTTTTTTTAATTTTTTAATCTTTCTATTTTTTTCTATTTTTTAATTTTTAAAATTTTCAAACTCTACCTTTCTATTTTTTTTTTCACATTTGTTCAACTTGAACGTGCTCCAGTACAAAGTGCAACGATATATCCATGTCAACATTTTAACAAAAAGTGCAATTGTCACTCATAATCATCTTTAATTTATTTTAATTTATTTTAATTTTTTAATTTTTCTATTTTTTTACAATTGACCAAATATATGAGAAAAATTGTTTAAAATCTATGGAAATTAAGTAAAAAAATTGACTAAATTAGGTTAAAAATGCAAAAAATGAATAAAAAATACCGTAATCATGTTGAAAAATGACTGAAAAAAAAAGTTTAAAAACAGGTTGAAATTAACCTAAAAACATGAAAAAATTCTTAAAAATCATCAAAAATTGAATAAAAATTTGACAAAAATGGATAAAAAATGAGGAAAATTGACCCAAAATTATGGAAAAAATCGTAAAATGTCGTCAAAAAATCATCAAAAATCACGAAAAACTGTTGAAAATTTTCCAAAATTGAGTAAAAAATCAACAGAAATGAGTAAAAAATGAGGGAAATTAATCAAAAATCACAAAATAATGTTGAAAAAAAAAACAGAAAATTGACATAAAATATGAAAAAAAAAACGTTTGAATCTGATCAAAAATTACAAAAAACGTTGAAAATTAATGCAAAATTGACTTGATATATTAAAAAAAATCACTAAAAATCATCGAAAATTGTGTAAAATTTTGACAAAAATACGAAAAAAATTCTGAAAAACACGTGAAAACTGACAAAAAATGAAAAAAAAAAAAAACGTTCCAAATTATGCAGAACATTAATCAAAAATTGCGACGAAAATTTAAAAAAAAATGAAAATTACTTTTTAGAATAGTGTACCATTCACGCAAATTTGATGAAAACCGGTAAAAAATTTGTGAAAACAAAAATTCTCAATGCTAAAGCTAAAAAAAGTGAGGTTTTGGGTCATAACAAGAGGTAAAAGAGAGGTAGGGGGCATAATTTTTACCACGAGGAGCTAAATTCCATCGGTCAGGATCAAATTTCAGCTCTGTGGTAGGTTCACCTATCTTATCCACAACTACCCTTTTCGCTAATTATTCAACTCTCCAGGTAAAAAAATTTCAGTTAATGAGCAGATTTTGAGATAATGCAAACGTGATTAATCCAAAGCCTATAGATCACATTTGTCCTCGAGGGAAAAAAAATGTAACTAATTATCGAGACGTACAAAACTTTTCCTCCCATCCAGTTAATATAGATATACCAACAATATTCGGCTAGTCTGCTATAATGACCACAAGAGAATAGTAAATCTAACCAGACTTCATTGGGATTTTCCAACCTCTAAACCTTGACCCGACGACCTCGAAAATCCATTAAGAACAAGATAACATAGTACTTTCTTTTCTTAAACAATTCGAACACTATACAAAATGATAAATTCCATTTGTAGGCGGTACTCTATCGGGTTCTTACACCAATAACGACGATAAGTTTCGTCTATAATAAATGAAGCACATTTATAGCCACGTAAATACGTACAATTGGCTTGTAAGCCGATTACAGTAGTCGACAAATATCGCGAGATGATCGTAAATATACCATAAAGCACAGCCGAGCTGGCAAATCAGTAACAAGTATTCGTATTTTGTTATTTCGATAATAATACATTTTTACGATATATTTTGGTACTGTTGCAAGCTTTATGGGTAGAGGGTAATACATGTTGAACGTATGACGGTGTTTATAAAGTTGCATAATTGGTTTGCCGTGAATAAACGTTAACCGAAGATGGTGTTAATGAAGTTGCATAATCAGTTCGCCGTAAATACACGATAGAGCAGTCGTGGCTGTTTTTTCCTCTCAATGTAACCCTTTTCATTAATTTTCTATGATTGTCGTTATTACTTGTTATTATTATTTTTTTAATCTAATTAATTCGAACAACCATATCGTCATTAGTTGCGTTAGGCAGCGAAATGAATCACGCGATATTATTTTCCAATTAATTTATTAACGTAGGATGAAACGTTGTTTTCGATGAATTGGATTATTGCTCGTTTATTAGAACTACCTACATATTATGAACTATGGCAGGTAATTTTTACATCCAGTGATTTGCTTCATACAACTTTATGTCGGAGATCGAATTTTAACTAAGTCGCTTACATAGGCTCGGAGAATTGTAATTTTTGTTTTTTTTTTTCGTTCATTTGCAATCAGATTAAAATGTATCTTAAGACTATTCAATATTCATATTGGAGAAGCCCATCTAATATAAAAGAGAATGATTTCTCACTCACGTCCTCTAAATTATTATAAACCATTGAGTAAATTTTGACTCAAGGCCATCCCCACTCATATATATCTAATTTGCCCCCAATCTAAGCTTATAAAAAAATGCTGTTTCTTCCCTATCTCTCCTCTAAATTGAGCAAGGAAATTGAAATTTGGTATGTAGGTTTAGTAAGGGTATTATATGTGGGGGGGGGTCTCGACTTTTCAGCCTCATTGAACCCCCTCACATCACCAAAAACGTAATTTTTTGGTATTTTTTTTTTATTTTTAAGTTTATCACTCACATAACTCCCCTCCAAATTCAGTTGAGAAGTTAAAATTTGGTATGAACATTTAGTACAAGTCGTAGATGTGCCTTTTTGGGGTCTTGACATTTTAGCCTCATTGCACCCTTTTACAGCCCCCAACATGCAATTTTTTAGTCGGTTTTTCTTATTTTTTGAGTTTGTTCCTCGGAGAACTACCCTAGTAATTGAGGTAGGAAGTTGAAATTTGGCATATAGATTTAGTTTATCTTAGGTAAAAATAAATTAAACAAAAAATAAAATTAAACAAATAAATATTTGTTATGCCCAAGAATGGTCTCAATAATCTTTCAAGACTCCAAAGCAGATTTCGCTGGCCCTGTGCCACTTATTTATCATTAGTTAATGTTCTTTAATATCATCGTTTTCTCTGACAAATTTCAGTTATAACACAGAAAAAAAAGCACCGCTTAGCGATGCTTATGTTAGGAGAGGGATGCAATGGGGCCAACAAAGCGACATCACCCAAGCCCACATTTAGGACCTACATACCAAATTTCAATTTGTTTGTACAACTGGGGGGGGGGAGAGATATATATGCGAGGAACAAGGAGCAAACTTCGAAAAATAATCAAAATCGACCAATGAACTACATTTTCTGGGCTATAAAGGGGCGCAACAGTCGAAACCCCAAAAATGCACATCACGATGAAATTTGGACTAGTTGTCAGCTCATCTTCTTTCATTGCTCCTCCGTGCAGTGTTGCAATAGATTCTCAATTGATGAGCAGCATTCAGAAGATGATCAATGATGCACCCGGCTTCGGCGGAAGATCTACATGGAGGTCAAAAAATAACATCACTTTCAGAGGCCCCTACTAAGTCTACATAACAAATTTAACTTCTTAGCTCAACTTGGAACGGAGATAGGGGCCAGTCTGTTTTCAAGATCAAAAAGAGGAAAAACCCCTACATCTTCCTCACTAATTGACGTAGGAGGCTGATTTTTGAATATGTTATACAACTTTAGATTTCCTATTGATTGGCTTAAAAGGGATCAATTTTTGCAATTTTAACCCCTTAGCACCACCTCCTCCAAATTTGAACACTACTGAATTTTAACGCAAGGTCATCCGCACTCCAGAATATCAAATAGGCTTCCAATTTAAGCCTATTTTTGAAATTTGACCGATTTTGGTAGGCATTGAACTGAGCCAATGATTTTCAGTTTTGAAAAATAAAAAAATAAAAATACATATCTGGCATGGCGAAGAATTGTCGTAATGGTCTTGCAGGATACGAAAACGGATTTTATTGATATTCCCTCACTCCTGCGTCGTAGATTTATAGACCGTAATAGCCTGATTTTCATTGAAAATATGGCATAGAAAATAAGATTAATCAAACTAAAAACGCAAGTATTAATTTTTTGAATGAGGTCAAAATTGGGCAGTTAGGTACCAAGTCCTGTTTTTTATACGTTGAATGGATTCTTTACACGAAATGTCGATGTTTTAGCAGGATCTCCAACAAGTTCGGAGAGAAGAAAATCATTACTTCACAACCACTTCGAATCCATTCATTCTTTACTAAAATTCAAAAATATTAACTTGATACACCTCTTTCCTTAAAAAAAATTATTCTTCAAAATACTCAACTTTAATTATAATTACTTACTGAATAAACTTTTTTATAATTTCTCATTTTTTCGAGATTTGTCAAAATTTGAACTTCATTTTTTTTACCACCTTTCAGCAATCTTTTATCCAATTTCACTACTTTCTCAATGCTCTCGCCATTCTCGTTGCATTATGGACATCTTGCATAGCCATTAATTAGTAATACTGGTTTATACTGAAATTTCCTGAAATTCGACAATACCAGAGTTAAAATGTTTTCAGCACGGTATTTTATGACACATTCTTTTCGTCTAACGAATTGATGTTCGAATAAATATGCCATGTAAATAGATACACCAATTCGGCTGAAATTCTTTCACGTATTAAAATCACCGGTCCAATATCTGCTCACAGAAAATATCTGGTCACCTTTTCTACATTCTTTGCCAATGTCAAGCCAGCGATGGCGTGCTGCGCATCCTATTTCCAGCCAGTATTCGTATCCGTGTTTACACATAATCGAAAACGGTTAATCCGTCCTCTAAAAACTAATTACCGAACTACATCTCATTAAAACTTGCGCTGTTAAAAGTACGCCAGTAAGGCGTGAATAATAAATCTCGTAAATCTCATCGTACGTGTACATAAACTTATACGGATGGACAGACACGAAGTCACCTTACGATACGGAAAATTCCACTGGAAGTGTGCAATGCTTAAGCTACATATTAGGTAGTAAGTGGTAGGTAGCTAGGTACAATACACATAAGAGGTACGAGTAAAGAAAATGAAAGCCAGTTTATACCCGAATTCGATCCCGAATCCTAAATTCCGTACGATTTTTATACCGAAGATTATTTCTGCTGTGTGCTTGTCTGAAACTTATAGCATGCGACAAATCTCCAGTTTCTACATACCATTCTATGCACTACTATACTTATGGCTAAGATGATATTAAGAGACCTATTCATGAGGGGTAAACTTGCCTTCGATAAAACTTCACTCGTAATTTCTACACAAGTATTTTGCTCAGTTGCTATTTGCGAATAGATAGGTACGTAAATAGGTACACCAGGTATTTCGTAGCTTTATATTGTGTATTGATCAGCGACGAGTCGACGACGACGACGACGACGACGATGAAGACGATGCGATGTACCGACCATCATTATACTACGAATTCGACGCTCGAGACAATTGACATTTAAAACTTCACGGTACATCTGATGCGCTCCTTGAGCGAGAAAAAGGGAGAAATTGAGATCAAATCCAGCCAAATTACTAAGATAACAGAAACACGAACCAGAGTTTAATGGGGCGTTTCGCGAATATCACCTATCAATTTACATGTTGGCATAATTCTAATGTCGTATTTCTTCTTCATTCGCTTCGTTTTTCACGAATGTGCCAAACTTTTTCTTTTAATAACACGCTATTGTTATCAGTTTTCATTAAAGATTATTTGCGACATATCATTTTGCAATGAATAATAAAATATTGGTTAAAAAAAAAATTAAATACAAACTCCTGACTCGCATATAACTAGAAAAATATACGTGAATTGATCTTTAATTACTTTATTTCAATTTGGACTTTTTTCTATTTTTCAAAATGATTTTGCACAGTTTAAAAAACGAATAATAATTACTGAAAACTTTTTTTTTTTTTTTGGACGTAGGTGGTTAGTTTTGATATAAAACCACTCCCAAAATTTTTTTGACACGTCCCCCCTCTGAGCGAAGTGCGGCTGGTCAAGAAAGTTGGAAATTTTCCCACAAAATAATTGCTGATATGAGAATTTTTAATTTTTTTTTCTATAGATTTAGAAGAGTTTTGTAGGGGAAGAGTGGGCCGGGGGGGGTGAAAATTTTGAAAATTAAAAAAACATTTCCATAGAGAACCATGGTTGGAATTGTGTTTAAAGTTTAATCCTACCATTTAGCATCACTTTTTTTGAGGTGCTCAAAGAAGGTGTATAACATGCTTAAAAAATAAAAAACTCATAAAAAACGCATTTTTTGTAGCTTGAAAACAATTTTAACCATTGCCCCCCCCCCTACTAACAAAAAAATATTTAAAAATTTTTCAATCCTCGTCATAACCTTTGTACATATTTCAAAAAAAAATTGAATTCTCACATATATGACGTGATCCATGACAAGGGGCCTGACGTGTCCAAAATCAGTTCTTCACTTTTTTGCAAATTTTTATAGAGTTAGGGTCGTTCTTTTAGGCCTTGAAAATCGGACGTTCGTAACATTATTAGAAGTATACTAAAATCATGAAAAAGATGAGTGCAATTACAAAAATAATTTGATTTTGAATGCCCCAAATTTGAGAGAAAATGTTAAAATTGAGAGATAAAAATTTTGAAAAATTGTTTTTTTTTTTTTTTTTAAATTCATATTATAACTTCAAACATGAAATTTGAAGCCATTTTATCCCATAAAGAGAGGAAGGTATGTCCTAAAAACCAAATTTTTGGAAATATTGAACATCTATTGAAATTGGAAAATGGTAAAAAAATGTTTTTCGAAACGTAAGCCTTATTTTCATAGACCAGGCCATATATACAGATACACCCATTTGATAAGTATTTCTTGTAAAAATTTTAAACTTTTTCGATCATTCCGTTCAACTAACATTTTGGATGAGTTTCATCCAAATCGATGGCCAGATGGATTTTACTATTTTATTGCGTGAGAGCCTTTCGAAATTTTAAACCTATATGAGCAAAATGGGGAGGGGAGACTAAGGGTCAAGTCGAACAACCAAATTTTCAGCACGTTCATTTCAGTCATTTTGCAATATTTTTTCGCTACCCCTTTTCAACTTTCGAAAAAAGAAACGTGAATTTGAAACGAACTGGTGTATCAAAAATGGCAAATTACCTACTATTGGTTAATTTGGGCGTAAATATGCATACCTAATAACACCATTTTTGAAAAACATTTTTTATTCAATATTCGAAAATCTTTTGATTTTAATTAGTTTTGTAAGTTGAAAAACTTGAGTGAGGGGGTGAAATTTCAACCAAATTATTTTCAGGTAATTTCATTATTATTGTCAGCCTGTTGTTTGTAAGCCTTCAAATAAATCAAAATCCTAGCCACCCTATTTCTCACTACAGTAGACCAAATTTTGCTTTTTTTGTAAATCTGCATGCGGTGTGGTCACAATAGCTGCGAAATGAGCTCAAAAGGACGTGGTCTGACCAACCTTTTTCAAAAATGATTTTTGTATTTTTTGAAAAGATTTATAAAATACACAAATAGGTATTGATGTTTTTTAAGAACCTCTGAAAAATTAGCTTTGAAAGGGATAAAAGTGAAATATCCTCCTCAAATAGCTCAAATCGAATCCCTGTGCAGTTCTGACTAAATTTTTTCACAAATATTAATTTTTAGATTTTTGAAGTTTATGAAAAATACAAAATGTAACGATTTTTGAGTACCTCCTGAATAAGCAGCTATGACAGAGAAAAATGAAATATCATTCTAAATTGTTTTAAATACACACTTCAAGTTCAATTAAAAGGAATTTCCCCATAAACAGTAATTTTTTTAATTTTTCACGGTTTTTATGAAAAATTACGTTATTTGTGAGTCCTTGAAAAATCGACTATGGAGGGTAAAAATGAAATATATCGTTTAATCGAGTAAAATTGATGCCCTACGTCGATTTTAGAGGGATGTTTTTCAAAAAAAAATTTTTATAGTTTTTCAGAAAATTATGAAAACTCGTAAAAAATGACTTTTTAAGAACCTCTGAAGAATGGATTAATTATGAAAAAATTCCGTTAAAGGTCATTTTAGACTAAAATAACTATAATAACTCCTTTTTTTTTTAATTTCAAAAAAAATGTTTTTTTTTTTAAATTTTTTTTTTAATTTTTGAACTTGAAGTGAGGTTTGCAAGTTCAAAATGAAATTTTTACCACATCCTTTCGAGGTCATTCCGCAACTATTGTGACCCCGCAGTATGCAGATTTCTGAAAAAAAAAACGAAACAAAATTCAACTCACTCCACTCCTTTGTATTGAATTTTGAAGCTAGATTTAAGAGTGATGTCAGTTAAATTTTTTTGGATTCCAATGCAAAGTGAACTCAAAATCCAAATTTAAACCATTTCAATTGGGTTAAAATTGAGAAAAATGTTCAAATTCGATTAGAAAAATTATATTAAAATTACATTCTCAAATTCATCTCTTTCTTCAATTTCTCGATAAAACAGCTTTAAATTGTATTTTTTTCTTCCTTTCAAAAATAAAATCCAAGTTAAAAGAACCATCGATAAAGACAACCTGACGCGTAAAATAGAACCCCAATAATGAAGCCAAAGCGATATACGTACGTACCTTTTTCACTGTAAAAACTGTCAATTTACATCTCTGCTGTGCGAATGCAAATTAGCCATGTATGATAAACTACTAGAACAGATTTTTAGCTCACGCATATACATCGTCGTTAATTTATCGAAATTTAGTACGCTGCGTTGCGCTGTTAGGCCGGGCAAAGCACGCCAGTAATATGGCAATGGCCTAAATTTTATATGTACATCCGTTGGTGGTAATCTCGAAGGGATGATGGTGGTTTTTTTGGATGATCCGACGGCGATGGTTGTGGTGGTGGTGACGGACAGCCATGGTACGAATGAACGTATAATGAAACAGACTCGTAAAGTATACACGAGTGAAAAATATCTCTATACATGTGCTCGTACACCAGACCAGTACGGACGCAAATTTCTCACACGTATTTTTGCTTGATACATATATCAGTACATTCTTATCCCCTCAGCCTGTGCAGGCCTTTGTTTAGGCCCTAAGTATGCCAAAAAAGTAACATTAGCCAGCCGCAAAAAGGTCGCGTAACCTCGAACGCGTTCGAAATCTCGTTTAATTTGCGAATATCTGTTCTCTAGTTATATTCGTATAAATATATATAACATGTAGTCCCTTTTGTAGACAAGCCAACGATTGTATGAGGCACGACAGGGTAGGTTGGGGGTGGGCGACATGAGAAACTATAAAATTATATAACGTATATAGGTAATTCTTTAACATAATGGGACTTGTAAGCCGAATGTAAATGGTGCGGACGCATTACTTCTCAGTCCCCTCACCATGGAATCCTGGCGCGAATCTATTTAAATACAATTTCGCGAAAATAGCAATTTTAAAATAAGCGGCATTATAGGCGAGATAATAAAACGCCGGTACACACGTTCTCGACACGTAGTATACCTTCACCTATATGTACCTATTTATGCTTCTTTTGCCTGTCCATCTACTTACCTACCTATCTACGTAATACCTACATATAGAGCGTATAAGTATACGAAATATTAGCTACACGTACCTACCTACCTAGCTACCCTTACATATATGAAACAGAACATAACAAAGACGATCTAAAATCTCTGGGTTTTTTTTGCTACCCCAGTAAGATCGAAACGAGCTTTTTTACTTTTTATTTTTGTTTTGTTTTTTTTTTCTCATTGTTATATTTTAGCTGCTTTATTTTAGTCGAGTATAAATTTAAACGCAGCGGGATTTTCAAATAACATATAAGCGCTTGTATAAGACCATGTTATGTCATCCAGAGTAGTCGGTTTATAGTATTTACTATGTATCTAACATGTTTACTGTGTTCGCGAATAAAGAAAATGCAGTTAATTCGAAAAATATATCGTACGTGTCGCTGCTGAGTTTATTAGCCTTAGTTTTTTTTTTTTTTTTCTTCGCTCCGTGAAATGAACGTCTAATACATACACCATCTAATACCACGTAAAGTTAACGACTTGTTTTCGATCTACACATACTCGTATGTGGTGACGACAGCCTTATTGGCCATAATTGTGATGGATAACGGAAGGTTTTTTTCTATACGTTGCTCGTAGATACGTCAACTTATGTGTGTACGTTGCCAGCGACAATAACTTGAACGATGGATGATGCTAATAGGCAGGTTGATGCCTACCATATTACGTTATACGTATGTAGCACCACTGAAATATTATGTAAAATGAAATTCAAAAAAAAAAAAAAAAAGAAAGAAAGTTATAGCCTTAATGATATTTGAAGCGAATTTCATGCTTTAACGGTAAAAGCAAGCGTTTCTGAGGAGGCAAATTTTTCGCCTGATTTTTACTGAACGTGACTGAATTTTGACTGAATGGCTTTCTTACTAATTTCAATGATCTTGGTTAGTAATCAACCGAGTAAGCAGAATTACAGAAAAAAATAGTACGGGTACACGTAGGTATCGAAGTAGATAACGGAAACCTCCAAAAGACACAATGCATACCAAATTTCAACTCTATAGAACAATATGGGAGGGAGATATGAGAAAAACCTAGAAAGAACCCACTTCTTCAGGGCTGCGGTGGAATGCAATGGGCAGAAAAAATCGGAACCCCGAAAAGACATATCTAAAACCGCTACTAAATCTAACCACCAAAATTCATTTTTATAACTGAATTTGTAGGGGAGATATGCGAGAAACTGATTTTTAGCTTAATATCATTCACCCTCATCTCATATCTAATACACTCTCAATTTATGCTTATTAGCAGAGATTCAGTGATTTAGCTTGATATCAGGCCAGGTAAGTGATTTTAGTCTTGAGACAAGAAAAAAATTATTACAAATCTCTGACATACTCAAAAATAGCGTAAGTTATGCAGCTCGAAGGATGTTCAATAGCACATTCTGCAAATTCGTGCAATTAATTTTAGCATCAACAGTGGACTGCCAACAGTTGACCATCAAAATCAGAATTGTTCAAATTTTTATGACCTGTACTCTGACGGTCAGAATGTTGATGACTTTAACATTGATGGTTAACTATTCTGAGCTTTCAATATCCGGATCATCAACGGTTGGACTATGTTAGACAAAAAAGATGAATGTTATGAAAAAAATGCTAAGCAATTTCCAAAATTCCGAACGTTGAAAAGAAATCACCAATTTTTTTAAAGTAATGTCACTTCAGATAATTTGACTTCTGCTGAAAGTGGATAAGTGATAATAACATAAAGAATTCTGAAAATGTCCTTAGCATTTTGTTCCAAAGATTCAAGCTGACGTTCCAGATGTTATACTCGGGACATTGATGGTCAACTGTTAACGGTCCACTGTTGATGGTCAACTCTTAAATGTTTATATTTGACCATCAACTATTGATAGTCAAGTGTTGATGAATTGATCTAGACTGTCTAGAGTTGACCAATAACAGTGGACCATCAACAGTGAACCATCAAATTCAGGATTGTACAGATTATAATGGTCTGGATGATGGCTTTGACATTGATGATATACTGTTCTGGACCGTCAATATCTGGATCGTTCAACAGTTGGATTATGCTCGATAAAAAAGTTGAATGATATGAAAACAATGCTAAGCAATTTCCAAAATTCCCAGTATCAAAAATAAATCACGAATTCATTTAAAATTGTTACTTCAGATAAAATTTGGACTATTTCTTGAATTGGGGAGCTGATGATACAAAGAATTTTGAAAATTTACTTAGCATTGATTTTCTTAACACTCGAGTTGACGTTCAAGATGCTGGATAGTCCCAGATATTGATGGTCAACTGTTGATAGTCCACTGTTGATAGTTCGAACATTGATAGTGCATTATTGATAGGCAACTATAGATAGTTCACACTTGACCATCAACAGGTGATGGTCAAATGTTAATGGATCTGGACCATCAAAAGTAGAATGCCCGGACCCTGATGGTTCACTATTGTTTGTCAACTTTTGACAGTCAATGTTGACCATTAATTTGTAATTATCAAATGTTGACAAATCAGGATCAACTGTTGGATTATGTTCGACAAAAAAAGTTGAATGTTATGAAAAAAATGCTAAGCTATTTTCAAAATTCATAATGTTGAAAAGTAATCATGAATTTATTTGAAGCAATGTCACTTCAGATGAAATTTGGACTTCTGCTGGAACTGTAGTAATGATAACAAAGAATTTTTTTAATTTTCTTATCATTTTTTTCTTAATATTCAAGTTGACGTTCAAGATCTTGGTAGTCCAGATATTGATAGTCAACTGTTGACAGACTGGAATTTGATGGTTGAATACTGATAGTCAACTGTTGACAGTCTCTGCCTAACCATCATTTATTGATAGATCTGGACTGTGAACAGTTAATAGTCCAAACCTTGAAGGTCGACTATTGTTGATTAAATTTCGATAGTCGATTAATGACCATCAGTTACAAACGTTGAAATGTTCACATACCTAGACCATCAACAATTGCATCATGTTCAACAAAAAAGTTGAATGTTATGAAAAAAATGTTAAGCTATTTTTAAAATTTTCAATGTTGGAAGAAATTACAAATTTTTAAAAATCTATGTCACTTCAGATGAAATTTGGACTTCTGCTGGAGCTAAGAAGCTGATAGCATGAAGAATTTTGAAAATTCAATCAGCATTTTTTTTTGTACCATTAGAGTAGACGTTCAAGATATTGGTAGTCTAGATATTGATGGTCAACTGTTAACAGCCAAGATCTTGATAATCCATTAATGACAATCAGCTCCTGATAGTCCATGGTTGACTATCAACTACTGATGGTCGAGTGTTGATGGATTTGGACTGAAAAAAGCTGGAAGTCCAAATTTAGATGATTCGGATATTGAAGGTCCACTAGCATTGGTCAACTCTCGACAATCCATTGTTCACGTGCTTAGAATTATATGTCTCAGGTTCATAAGATCGTAAGTAGTTGGATTATATTAGATAAAAAACTTAAATTAGGCTGAGAACCCTGTGATAAGACTAGTGTCGTGTGAAAGGACACCATTTGATAGTTGTAATATGCGAGGCAAAATATTTTTGCTATGAAAAATATGAAAATAAAAGTGAAAACGATGTGAAGAGAAGAATGATGGTTGATTTTGTGATTTTAATTTAAAATGTCGAGGAAAATTAAAAAAATAACCTTCGACTTTACAGTTTGAGTTTGATAAAAAAAAAACTAGAGGTCAAAGTCAACTGCTGACGGGTCAACTTTCTATAATTTTCCTTAACATTTGAACTCAAAATCATAAAATCAATCCGAGATCAAGGTCAACTGTTGGCGAGTCAACAGATGACAACATTTGAACTCAAAATCATTAAATCAATCCTTCATAAAATAAGTCCACTGATGTCATACCAGGCTATCAAAATCCGTCCACTGATGTCAGTCCAATTGTGACATCACACTGTTAACAATTTTTCCAGAATGCGCTATTAAACATCTTTCGATGTTAATACACAAACTTTTCCCCTTAAAAATAGTATACGACTAAAAAATCAGTGAACACTGTGTAATAAAATTGAACATTATAGTATTACTAATGGATTTTCCCTTTTCTTTCTTTCTTCTTTTTTTTTTTTTTTTTTTGAAAGAACTGTTTTTATAGTTGAAATAACCATCAAAATATGAGGCTTCATACGTTTCAAACGTGTTAAAAGTAACTTGACGTGTAAGAAAATGACAATGATATCATCCACTTGTGTCCACCAAAAAAAAAAAAAAAAAAAAAAAAAAAAAAAAAAAAATGATAGGAAAACTCTCTAAGGGGACAATACTACGGTTGGAAAAGTTCAACGCTCCTTGATTACCAACAACTTCCAGTAACTTTTATCATTCGAGACTGTATCTTTTTTTTTGAAGAAAAAATAACTCGTATTTTCAGTTTTAAAATTTCATCGACCTAGATAAATTTTTAAACCATTCTAAACGTGTGCAACCTATGATATAGAATATCAATAAATTAATGGAACATTTAGGCAATTATTACATCGCATTGCACTTATCATCACTCAATGGAATTTTTTTACATCATTAAATCAATATTCATCTTCACGAATATCTCTTGTTGTAACATAAGTTACCAATACGATACAGTTCGATGGAAAGAATCAAATACACTGCAAATCAGTCTAAATATTCGCAAGTCTTTCTGCATTTAAGTATGTACGAATGTATTCTCACAGTGACAGGTTCAAGTACATAACAAACAGGATTTCCACAGATGAGTAGGTACTAAATACCAATAAAGTACGAGTATTCCGCATCGTTTATTTGGCAACTAACATACGTTTTAAAACAGAAGCGTTAGATTCCCATAAGAAAAACAACAAAACGCTTAGTCTGGAGGAGTTTTCTTTTGGAAAATGTTTTTTTTTTCTTTTTTCCCTTTCTTTGGTGTTTGAAATATTTATGGTTTCTGAAACTTTTTTAAGCATTTAAATTATACAAGTTCTTGAAAGTAATAAAGCATTGTTTTTTTCTTTTCCTTTCTCGTTCTCTTTTTCTTCCGCTCGTTCCCTCGTTCCATCTTTAGTTTTTTTTTTTTATTAGTAGATATAACTTACGTATTTCGTTCAACAAGGACGAGAAACTTTATGTCGTATTTGAAATTTACTCGTTCATGGGTTATTTCCTGTTTGATTCGTTTTTACGTTACCGTAAATTTGGCGCGAATGTTACTTTTAAAAACACTTTCATTCGTTCGTTCGTTCGTTTGAATTTTAAACCACGTCTATGCAGCTACGCAACGAACCAAGATGAAACAAAAGGGAAGGAAAAGAAGAGAGGCTGGCGTAGCACATCGAAGTAAATCTGTACCGAGATATAGAGAGGAAAAAAGACCATAAATTAAAACCAGTTTTCTTATAGTCATTATTTAGGTATATCTACATATTATTGTTAAATCATACCCTCGTTTTCGAAGGTTATGTCCGACTGATTTTGAATATAGGGCAATAGTGAAATATGTCGAAAGCATATAACCTAGACCAGTTTGAATATCCTCGTGTAATATTATATATATATATATACAACGCGCAATTAATACATATTCAATTTTGCGACTATGACTATAACGATGATGATGATAAGATAATGATGATAACGATGATGATGCAGAAATAAATTATTATTGTTCGCGAGTAGGTACGTAATAGGTATACTTGTAATGTCACTGTACTGTAGGGTGGGCTGATGGTACGAAATGAGGTGCGGTGCGGTGCAGTATCATGGTCGTACGCGCTGGTTAGCAAATTAAATTGAAATAGTTCGATCGATGCTAGAATTAGTTAATTTAACCGTTCGTCAAAGTGACGGCTTCGACGTGAATAATTCAATAATACACGTTCTGTTCTTGGCATAAGATCAAAGTGGAATCTTTGCTCGGCATCTATCTACACTATATTCGTACTGAATGAGCTTATCAACCGTATCAATTACTGCGTCTGACCAATCTTAATAAAAGCTCTCTGCCTCTTGTTTGATTAAATGAATTCCCTATACCTCTGGAAAGTGAGCCTAGAAATAAGAATAACGAAAGGTTTTTTTTTTGTAGAAGACCAAACCCAATAACCAACAAATGAATTACAAAATGAATTAATGAAGGGTACTTTGTGTAGTTGGATAGAAGAATTAATATTAAAAAATTTTATAGCATGAAAAAAAGTTTGAATTTTTACATCATATTGATCTATCCGAATATTTTGGAATGCATAGAAAGATGAAAAGGAGCTGAATAGTTGCAGCTCTTGAAAGGCACATCTTATACCCTCACCAAACCTTTAGAAAAATTTTTAACACTTTAGTTTTCAAGGTGCAGTTAGACAAAAAATAAAATTTTCAAAGGTCTAAAAAGGGCAACATCCCTTCTTATGACCCTTGATATTTGTACTAAGAGGCAGATTTTTCCATACACTGTACAACATTTAATTTACCACGAAAAATCTTTGTGATTTTTTTTCCCTCCACCGTCCACCTAAATTCGCAACATTAATATAAGAAAAACCGACCAAAAAAACACTTTTTCAGGGCTATAAGAGGTTGCACTGGGACTGAAAAGATAATACCTCTAACAGGTACATACACGGCCACTGCTAAAATCTGCAAATCAAATTTAAACCTTTTAGCCCAATCTGAAGGATAGATATTCGCGAGAGAGTCTTTTTTCAAGATCAAAAATACGAACTACCCCTCCATATTTCCTCCCTACATTGACCTGGGAGGCTGATTCTTCGAAATGTTATACAAGCTTTGGATTCTCCTTTGATTGGTTTAAAAGCGAGCAATTTTTTCCCATTTCAGCCCTTCAGCATCCTCTACTCCAAACGCTCTGGGTTGGTAAGGAGGTCATTTAGCCCTTTATGGAACTTTGATAAAATTTTCTATGTCAATCGACTTGCCTGTGCAGCGGATGATTTTAGAATGCGCAAACAAATTTTTACTCACTCCCCTCCACCACCAAAGATAGGGGCCTCAAAATACATGATTTTCAAGCTAAAAATTCCACCTCTTCGAGTTTTCAAACGATTTTTTTCAAACTTGGCACGTAAGTAGAGGTACTAAAGGGGAGTATTCTGAAATTTTTTACAATTTTTTTGACCACTATGATGACCTTAAATTTGACCTTGAAAATGTCAAATCACCCTGGCAGCATCAAACGTTTTAGCGTCTTCGTGAAAAAACTTCTAGCAGTTTGGAAAACCTCCGAAAATTTCAATGCCGGCAATTGCAATTATTCAATTATATGTTTTCAGACTGCTTAAAAGTAGCTTTGATCTCAATTAAAGAACCTTTTTTGGCAAAAAACTAAAAACAATCATTTTAAGCTTGTCTGGCGACCCTCAGCGGTACTTTTGGGTCAGCTGACAACTGATTTTGAAAATAAGTAAACTAAAACTGATCATGAATTTTAACCGTCTCAGTAGGCACTTTTTTTGCGACCGGGCCATTAGATTATTATATTATCAAGTTGTCACTCTCCCTGCAGAACCGTATTCAAGTTTAAAGCAGTCAATTATAATAAAACTAACAATCACTAAAAATGACCGATGAAGCAACATTTAGATTTTACGTGATTGTAAAAAACATTAAAGCAAATGTATCCGCATAAAACCAAGAGTCACTAAACTTTTCAAAAATACCACCAATATTTCATGAATTACTTGGCATATGACGCAAAGTCTTATGCTTTATTACCAACGCTTCATAAAAATATCAGATTTCGTTTTACGCTCATAATTGTACTTTTTTTCGATGGAAAGAAGTGTACCATAAAACATTGTAGGCTTTCATCTTTGTAAGGAGTAAGAAGAACTGAATATTCCAATGCTGTAAAAGAAGAAGCCAAAAAAAAGGGCGTAGTAGAAAGATTGAGAGGAGAATTTTTCAATATGATAAAATACTTACTTCGAGTAGATTTTAGGTGAGAACATTTTACGGAAAAGACGAGTGAAGGGGAAACTCGACCTAATGAAAAGAAGGAACGATGAAAATCGCAGGTAAAGGTAAAAGTATACGAGAATTTTGTCGGGAGCAGAACGTTGGTACAGTGAGCTTTTCATCTCAGTGAAATATTTTCTGCCTACTTCTGAGGTATTTGTAACTTTTCACGTTGCGTGCGTCGCGTCGTTTTAAAGACTTTTATTTGATGCATTCTTCTCTTTTTTTACTTTTTTTTTTTAATCAGAAACAGCGCGTGTAAAGAAACAAAATAGAAATGTTTAGACGTTGGAAAAACGCAAATAAAATGACAAAAACAAAGTATTGTGTTTGTTAACGGAGTTTTCTCCTTTTTTTTTTTTCTCCATCTCTCAGGCTTTACTTAAGCGATGTTTATTTGAGCAATAGTTTTTGAGCGGAAAAAAAGTAAAAACAGTGAAAAAAGTAAAAATGAAAAAATACGAAAAGCGGCTACTTGACAACATTCATGTTCAGATTTATAAAAACAAAAACGCTAAATACGTGTTTATGACTTCGTTAAACGTTTACCCAGCGTTAATTGGCGGCGTGGTATTAATTTTTATGTACCAACTTATAATTTTTTCATTTTTTTTTCAACCAACCTGAAACTTACTCTACTTAAAGAGTTAAAAATTTTTCAAGCAATCCTCTTTTAGTATTGGCGTGGGTCTTTTTTCCAAGGCTATAGTGTATTTTATCATAATAAATGTTTCTCTTGTTGTTGTTTACATAATTCAAAGGAAAGACAATTTTGAAAAATAAGGAAAAACAACCTTCGGTGCTGTGTGAGTGGTTACAATTGTGCGGAAAGAGAAAAAATTCCAAAATGCACATCAAGAGCCCTTAATAAATCTATATACGTATAAAAGTCCAACCCCCATAGCTTCATTTGAAAAGCAGATATTGAAAGGATACACTCGAAAAATCAGCAAAACCGTCCAAAAAAACTACATTTTTGGAGATGATATGATGTCACTGAAATGTCAAAACTCCTAAAAAGTAAATCAAAGATTTCAACCACTCAGCTCCATCAAGAGGAGAGATATGTGAAGAATGGTTCTTAGTGAAGGTCAAAGAGAGGAAATTTTCCATATATTTTCCCTCGAAATTTATGCAGGAATCTGATTTTTCTACATGGTATAAAAACTTTGATTGTTTATCGATTGGTTTGTAAACAAAAAATTTCTGACATTTTTGCCCATTCAGCATCACCTCCTTTAAATTTGGCACACCTGATTTTTGACCCAAAGTCATCCGCACTCATATACATTTAATCCGAGACCAATCCCAGCATATTCGCCGAATGTGAATGATTTCAGTCGGTATCAGCCCAAGTAGATCATTTTGATCTTTCAAATAAAATAAATTAAATCCAATAGATATTTGACATGCTAAAAAATATGCGTGGAACATACTCAAAAATTTAAAAAAACGACCAAAAAACCACTTTTTCGAATCTGTGAGCGAGTGTTATGAGGCTGAAAATTTAAAACCCTCGAAAGGCAAATCTATAGCCATTAAATAATCTGAATGCTGAATTTCAACCTCCTAACTGAATTCGGAGGGTGAAATTGTGTGAGAGAGCTTTTTCTCAAAGTCAAAAAGAAAAAATCCCCCACATCTCTCCCTTAACTAATTTGTGAGACCGATTTTTAAATATGTTATGCAACTTTTGATTCTTTACCGATTGGTTTACTACTTAAATGTCAGCTTTGATATTTTAAAGGTAGTTGGTAGAATTTTTTCAACAGTGAACTGTCAATAATTGACCAACAATAGTGAACCATCAACATCCGCACCATTAAGATTTGGGCTATCAACTCTTGTTGGTCCAAATCCATCAACACTGGATTATCAATAGTTGATAGTTAACTGTGAACTGTCAAGAGTTGACCATCAATGTTGACCATCAATAACTGGACTACCTACATCTTAAACGTCAACTTGAATGTTAAGGAAGAAATGATAAGCAAATTTTCAAAATTCTTCATGTTTTCACCTCTCCATTTCTAATAGAAGTCCAAATTACATCCAAAGTGACATATCTTGGAAAAGAGTTCATGATTTCTTTTCAACATTTGGAATTTTGACAATTGCCTAACATTTTTATCATAAAATTCAACTTTTTCGTCAAACATGACTGAACTGTTGATGGTACAGATTTGTCAACATTTGATCATTAGCAGTTGATGGTCAACAGTGGACTTTCAAGAATTGAGTAACAATAGTAGACCATCAACTTCTGCACCATCAAGATTTGGACTGTCAATTCTTGTCGGTCCAAATCCATCAATAGTTGATATTATCTCTCTGGTTCCAGCAGCAGTCCAAATTTCATCTGAAGTGACGTAACTTTAAAAAAATTCGTGATTTTTATTCAACATTAGTAACTTTGAAAATATCTCAACATTTTTTTTAGTAATATTAATATCAAAAGATGTTTAATAACGCATTCTGGAAAAATCGTCAACAGTGTGATGTCATCGATGGATTGAAACTGGAATGACATTAGTGGACTTATTTTGTGAAGGATTGATTTTACGATTTACAGTTGAAATGTAGAGGAAAAGTAGATATGTTATTGGCAGACCGTCAACACTGTGACGTCATCATGGGACTGACATCAGTGGACTTATTCGATTAAAGATTGATTTCATGATTTTACGCTGAAATGTTGAAGAAAATTAGAGATGTTTAAAATTGACTCGTCAACGGTTTATCTTGACCTCGGATTGATTTTATGATTTTGAGTTGAAATGTCGTCATGAGTTGTCCCACCAACAGTTGGATTTGAACCTGAATTGATTTTAAGATTTCAAATCGAAATGTCGAAAAAAATTAGTTGACTTTTACAAGGATTGATTTTGTGACTTTAAGTTGAAAATTGAGGAAAATTAAAGAAAGTTGACCCGTCAACGATTGACATTGACCATGGATTGATTTTATGATTTTGAGCTGAAAATTTAATATTGAAAATTATCCTGTTCTTTTTTTTAGTGTAATGTTCCACCATTCAGGAAATCAAACTTATGCAGTTATAAAATTCTAAAGTTGGAAAAAAGGATCACATTTCAGTGTCAGTGTGAAAAAATTGACCCTAAAAGTAAAACAAAATGACCCAATTTCGCTAAAAATATAAAAGAATATTTTCCAAGAGACAAGTATACCTAAATAAAAAAAAATCGAAAAACAAAAATTGTGCCAATTACATTTAAAATATCAAAACTTACATTCTTTCGATGTTTACCCTTTACGTACGAAGAGTTTCTGAGAATTCAACTTCTTTGTCAAACATAATCCACCTGTTGACGATCGTGATGTTAACAGCCCAGAACAGCTGACCATTAAAGTCAAGGCCATCAAAACTGAGGTCATCAAAATCAGAACAATATGGATTTCAATGGTCCATCGTTGATGGTCAATTGTTGACGGAAATTAGTAGAATGCGCTATTAAGCATTTTGTGGCATTGAAAACGAACATTTTTTTCCATTTTAGCCCCTTAGCATCCCCTATTCCAAATTTTGGTATATTTGAATTTTGATCCAAGTTAAGTTCCGCTCAAAAATATCAAATTCACCTTTTAATTTAAGCCTATTACTCAAAATTTTATTGATTTTGGTTGCGATTGAGCTGAGCAAATAATTTTTAGTTTTTTTTTTTTTTTTTTTTTTTTTTTTTTGAGAAAAAATAAAAAGGAATAAATATTTGACATGGCCAAAAACGGTCTCAATGGTCTTCTACTACCCTAAAACATATTTCGTTGATACTTCCCCTTCATCCGACATAGTCCAATAGTCTGTAATACTCTACTTTTTATAGGCAATATAACATATAAAGTCAGGCTACAAAACACTCCAAACCAGACTTAGTACTCGCACCAATCATTCTCCTTATTAAGTAACTCTGCTCAAGACATTTCCATCGCATAACTTTATAAATGTTAAGATGATTAAATAAAAAATTTACAAGAATTTCGCATCATCAAGCGTGAAAATGTATTCGGTGAAAGCTCCATTTATGTATTAGAAGCAGAAGTTATCTATAGCTCGACGCGTTTCAAAAATATGTATTCCTGCGGAATAGCGTACCAACTAACGCAGCATTTTAGAAAATGAGAAAATATCGAACTTCGGCATGACAACCTAATCACTCGCTATTCGATCTAGATTACTTAACTTTAGGTCTCACTCATTGGCTCGCTCGTTCGCTCATACGTACACCAAAATCCATGTACAGATAATAACGAGTACACAAGCAAATACACAGTTCTATAATCAAATGTCCACCTACATTTATGTAATAATACCCTATAACACTACGTACAGGTTGAGTCGATTCGCATTCTGCTGTTTTACAGCGTTCAAAGATTTTCCAGCTTATTTCACAGCTGCCATGAAAATACGAAGGTGTCGTATAAGAAAGGTACGAAACAGAGAATTCTCTGACTCCAAAATACAGACGCGATGTTTGCAATGTTCATCCCTTCAAAAAATTACAATTTTTACCCCCACCCTCGGTATTCTTGTTATCTTTAATTCATGCAGAGACCCGATTCGTTTTTTTTCCTTTGTGTTCTCCATCTCATCTCTACAGTGTGGTCGTTTTGCTTTTTCTACATCGTTTGCCTTTTTTTTCTTTTTTATATTTGTCTTTCTCTATTTTTCGTTTTCCGCCTTATTATGTAGAAGATGTACTTATTTGCGAGATGGTTCGCTGCATTTTCATACAGTTATTTTTTTTTTTTTCAAGAATTCCATTAGTTTTTTTTTCTCTTGCTACTATTTTGAAAATTTCCTTCCACCGACGATGGTCTTCTTTCTGTTCTTTGCATATACTTACTTGTCTTCCTTGATTTTCTTTTACATAATCTCGCAAGGATATAATATGCATACCTATATGGTATATGATGTAATGTATTTAAAATATAAAAAAAAAAAGAAGCGAAATGGAGTAAAATTTATCCTAATTTACAATAGCTGGGGTAGCAGGGTGCATATTCAGGAAACATTCAACATCCTGTTATTACAAGTATAACACTCCTCAGCTCTTGAAAATACCTTAAGATCAACTTTTTGAATAATAGACGAAAGATTAGTGTTATATATTCATGCTTTAGTGTATCAAAAATGAATTTAAAAAAACATAGTTCATGGAAAAGCATCTCCCCCATTCCCTAGCCTCATTCTCTTCACCGCATCGTCAAAGAAAACCAAACATTTACGAGGCGCTATTCTTGCCTGTACAAAAATATTTTTAAAATCATAAAATAACAAATTCGAATATTGCGCATAGTAATACTTGATACCAACTTACGTACATTTTGCAAAATTTTTTATTTTGAATTCCCCTTTTGAGGCACACTCTAGATCCAAGAACCAAATATGTTCATAAATCTAGAATAACACATTCAAAATCATTTCAATAGACAAGATCGTTTGAAATTTTAAAAAATTTTGGATTCTGATTCTACTCTTTTGGAGATCAATTGAGATTCGGAAGTCAAATGGTCATCAATATCGAATTCGGAGATCACAAAGCCAGCAATTATTTTACATATTTAAAGCCAAAATGATTACTAGTGTTCAGTTTCCACAATTACACCACTTTGCAAGTGTTTTTAAAAAATGTCACTCTTTGCATTTCTTCATGAGTTTTCTTTCGTAACTTTTCAAGAGTTTTTTTACCATTACATTTTTTTTGAGCAAAAAAAAAAAGAAAAAACAGCATAAATGATTTTAAAATAATGGAAAAAATAGAAAAAATTGCTTTAGAGGATCTATCATAACTGAAATGGTTCTTTTCGATGAAATTTTTTCCAGAAAACGATTTTAAAATTTATATTGCTAATATTTATTATAAAAGACGTGAAGATACACATTTTTGGATTCCCCTGAAAAATTGTCCGTAAGAAGTAGAATTGAAATATTATATTCAATAGTTTAAAAATGATGTCTTACATCTATTTTAGGAGATGGTCTTTTATAGAAAAATTTCTCTCAAAGTTTTCAGAAAATTATCAAAAAATGCAAAAAGCGACATTCAAAAAAAATCCTTAAAAACACAAGAAATAGTGGAAATTTATCAACAATAATAATCCTAAGTATAAAATACGTGTAATAAATCCCTTTTTAGAAAAACTTTTCAAAAAAGTTTCTCATCGATTGTTTAAAAATTGTTGAAAACTTTCGAATTTTTGGTTAGTTTTGCAAGATTTTTAACTACATTATTTTAAGGTCTATTCGCAACTATTGTGACCATACCGCGCCATTGGAAGAATTCCAAAAAAAAAGTAAAATTCGACCCATTCAAGTAAAAAAGGAATCATCGCAAAATGATCCCGATTTTCGTGAAATATAATTATGTAAATTAAAAAAAAACATCGAATAAGTGGTAACGATGGGAGGGAGTTGGTCCAATAGGGCTGAAAAGTCGACAACCAAAAAGCATATCTAAGACCCTTACTAAATCTACCTACCAAATTTCAACTCCTTAGCTCAATTTGGATGGGAGCTATACGAATAAAAAACTCAAAAAATAAGAAAAAACGACCAAAGAACTATATTTATGGGGCTGCGAGGAGGTACAATCACGCTGGAAATTCTACACCCCAAAAGACACATCCGGAACCCCTACGAAATGTACTTACGGAATTTCAACTTCCTAGCAATTTTAATGAAATTTTTTGCGTGCATTTCATCATATTTTACGGACCACTGTACCTACGTCCATATTTTTTCAACACCAATATTAAATCATATAAGTAACATTTCGACAGAAATCAGACATTTCTAACACTTTAGATTTAGACCTGAAAATTTTTAATGTTCACTTCAAATTTCTTGAAACAAAAACCTAATTTTTGTATAATATTATGATGATTTGAATTGAAAAAAAAAAACATCGCGAATAATCAGCGGTAAGGGTGAGGGGGTGGGAGACCACCACCAGAAGGAACATCTAGAACCTACATACCACATTTATATTTTCTAGCCCCATCGACGGGAGGGGGGAGGAGGAGATATTGGGGGGAAGAAACTCAAAAAATAAGAAAAACCATCCAAAAAACCACATTTTCGAGACTAGGGGGGGGGGGGCAGAATGGGTATGAAATGTCGAAACACCCAA